>SJYA01003201.1:645888-752859 GCA_006410615.1 Neotragus moschatus | reverse complement strand
TGTTTTAAAAAGATGTGTAACTTTTGTTTATTTCCTTTCCTCTCCTTTCTCATAATCTTATCACATTTCTCTCGACTTCTTTTTTCCTTTGCAGATACTCCACAACCCAGAATCCAGTCTAGAGGAAAAGCCAGTGACAATGAGCTCTGGTCCCCAGGGAAGCCAACAAAACTTGAGAAAACACTTCAAAATAGAGAACCAGCAGAGATCTTCCTCTGCGAATGAGACCAAAATGAAAAACTGTAAGTAGATAAGCACCTAATGACACCGAATCAGTGGTCTAAGAGCAAGGAACAATAACAGTTAGGAATAGATTTAAATTCAGAATAAAATCAAGTTCATTTTGAGAAACAAGCTTGACGAGAAACTTCCTTGAATTAAGTGATTTGAAAGATTATATTCTCTTTACTTTGGTTTTCCACTATGATTAGAAGCAGAATATTTGAAGGAAATGATAATTTTCATAAATTTTCCTTTTCCTCTTTGTCTTGCATACAAAAATTTTGTATAATTTTACCTTGAAATATTCAAATATCCTAAAAGTAATTGTATTTTTCTAGCCTTGATCCAAAATGGGTATTCTTAGCTCTAATATTTGATATGCTTGATGGGTTTTAATATATGTTAAATAAGACTTCAAGTTACCTAGGTGAATTGAAATCTGTTGAACAGACACCTACTGTTTGAGATAAAATTACCCAACTCCATCACCAGTAAGCATAAAATCTTGAAATAAAATGACTTTTCTTTTTAACTTTTTACTTGTAGAAAGTTTCAGACATATTCCAAGAGAGACAGGATCATATAATGAACCCCCATTTATCCACCATTGGCTTCATTACTCTTCAGAATTCTGCCAATCATCTTGTCCCACCTAAACTCTCTCTCATGCTCTAGTATTTCAAAGTGAATCCTTGACATCAAGACATTTTACCTGCAAACACATTAGTATTTCTTTCTAAAAGATATTTTAAAAATCTGTATTTCACAATATCATAATCATACCTAATAAAGTATTAATAATCATATATTAATATTATTTAATACTTATTTGATATTCAAAAGTTGGTAAAACCGGTTTTTATTGTGAAATGTAGCTGGGACACCTCTGCTATGGTAACATGAGGAAGTATCGTTAATGTGGCCAGGGAGAGCCAGATCCTGACTGAGAAGCTGCTTTAGTTGCTTCCTTCTGGGACAGAAAATAGCTTTCTGACTGTGTTTCCACCTTGCTTTATTCTCTGTTTTCTGAATTAATGTGTTCCCAAGTTCTAGTTAACCACTGAGACTTGGCTTCCTCGTTTCTGACGCACAATCCTGTATGAACACTTGTTCTAGATGACTTCCTTGGTTCTAGCATTTCAGGTAACCTTGGATCCTGTTTTCTGTGGAGACAAATGACCAAATGCTCAATCACTGACATTAGCTTAGGTTAAACAAATTTTGGTTTCTCCCTTTACTACCTACGTGACTTTGGGAAATTTTTTTTAGCCTCTGTGTGTCTTAGTTCCTTCATCTGTAAAATGAAAATAATACTACTATTTATCTCAAAGAGTTGTTTGAGAATAGGAAATAACCCTTTGCTGAGAGCCTGGTATACAGTAATCACTCAATAAATGTTGACCATTATGGCCTCGTTTGCTTCCAGCCTTTGCTGTAAACTTGATAATCTTCAGATTCCATCCACTCCTCTTTGGCCTCTTCAGTAGGTCCCAACAGACACCTGCTTTTTCTCTAATTCTCAAAAAACTCTTTGAGATAAGTGTTTTTATTATATGCATTTTAAAATAAGTTTTCAAAATTCCAGATTTCTTGTTATAGCCAAAGAGAGTTTCTATTATGGCTAAAATTACCATTTTATATACATTCACATATCAATGCTAATTTCAAGCAGAAAGATATATTTAGCATGTCAGCATTTGAGAATGAAGAATGATTCCTGCTGTTGCCATAATACAAAATTTTAAGTGATAATTGAGTCAAGAAACCGAGCCAGAAAGATGCAAACTCTGCTAATCATATCTGTTAGAACCTAGATTTTCCCTGGAATTTTCAAGTACAGAGATTATCCAATTTATTTTTTTAAATGCTATATATTTTTTGAAACTTAGAAATTAAATTTTTATAGTAAATGTACAATTGTATAATGCTGTGATTCCATAAGCAAAATACCCTCTTTAATACTTTTAATGAGAAAATTCCATTTGTATTCACTTTCTATTTCTCATTGAAACCACAGGCCCCTAAACTGGTTTCCCATTTCTTGACAATGAAAAGGTAAGACATCAAAACTATTTTCAAGAGAATAGGTACATTGTAGAATACAGCATCAAATGTTTCCCATACATATGTCCAAGAAGAAGTCTTAGGGAAGTAACTGAAATGACACAGTAAAATTTGTAGTAGGCAGCAAAAGCAGACCTTAGAGTCGAGTTAATAGTATTGAATGCACACGCTAGAAAAGAAGAATTATTTAAAATCAGTAGCCTAAACTTTTACCTTCAGATACCAAAAAAAAGACGAGAATTTAAATTTAAAGAAAACAGAAAAGAGGTAATAAAACTTTTGCACATTTCAGTGAAATTGAAAGCAAGACTCACTAGAGAAAACAANAAGTACAGAGATTATCCAATTTATTTTTTTAAATGCTATATATTTTTTGAAACTTAGAAATTAAATTTTTTATAGTAAATGTACAATCGTATAATGCTGTGATTCCATAAGCAAAATACCCTCTTTAATACTTTTAATGAGAAAATCCCATTTGTATTCACTTTCTATTTCTCGTTGAAACCACAGGCCCCTAAAATGGTTTCCCATTTCTTGACAATGAAAAGGTAAGACATCAAAACTATTTCCAAGAGAATAGGTACATTGTAGAATACAGCATCAAATGTTTCCCATACATATGTCCAAGAAGAAGTCTTAGGGAAGTAACTGAAATGACACAGTAAAATTTGTAGTAGGCAGCAAAAGCAGACCTTAGAGTGGAGTTAATAGCATNCAATGAAAAGGTAAGACATCAAAACTATTTCCAAGAGAATAGGTACATTGTAGAATACAGCATCAAATGTTTCCCATACATATGTCCAAGAAGAAGTCTTAGGGAAGTAACTGAAATGAAACAGTAAAATTTGTAGTAGGCAGCAAAAGCAGACCTTAGAGTGGAGTTAATAGCATTGAATGCACACGCTAGAAAAGAAGAATTATTTAAAATCAGTAGTCTAAACTTTTACCTTCAGATACCAAAAAAAGATGAGAATTTAAATTTAAAAAAAGCAGAAAAGAGGTAATAAAACTTTTGCACATTTCAGTGAAATTGAAAGCAAGACTCACTAGAGAAAACAAATGAAACCAAAAAGCTGATTCTTAGAAAAGACTATAAAAATTATAAACAAGTATTCAAGCTAACCAATAAAAGATAAAGACACATCTTACTAACGTCAGGAATGAAACAGGGATGATAACTGCTGATACCACAGATATTAAAAGGTAATAAAGGAATATTATGAACAGCTGTGTGCCCACAAATCTGATACCAAAGGGAACAGGACCAATTCCTTGAAAGATACAAACAACCAAAACACAGAAATTTACAGAAGGAGATGTATTTCTGAATAGGTTTATGACTACTTAGGAAATTGAATCAATAATTAATAACATTCTCCCTAGAAAAGAAGTTACTCAGCCAGAAGATTTTCATGTATGCAAGGCTGCTATAATTCATCACACAAATAGGCTAAGGAAAAAAATCATGTAATCACATTAATTGATGCAGAAAAAAACGTATAATAGTTGTTATAAAGTATAGTTGTTATGTTTTCCTGATTGACCCTTTTGTTATTGCAATTTTATTTACTTGTTTTTATTTCTGAATTTATGTTTTATTTATAAATTTATTTGGTATATAACTTTGTTATTCTTAATTTTGTTATTTAGGAATAAAGAAAAACTTTGTTACTACAGACCCTTCTCTGTCTCTTGTGATAGCTTTTCACTTAAAGCCTATTATATCTGATGTAAGTATACCAATTCTGCTCACTTTTGCTTACCATTTACATAGAATATTTTTGTGTCTCTTTGATTTTAGCCTCTGTATGAAAGATCATGACCCAGATAACTACAATGGTGTGACCACTAACCTAAGGCCAGACATACTGGAATGCAAAGTGAAGTGGGCCTTAAA
Organism: Neotragus moschatus; assembly: GCA_006410615.1. Classification (NCBI taxonomy): domain Eukaryota; kingdom Metazoa; phylum Chordata; class Mammalia; order Artiodactyla; family Bovidae; genus Neotragus; species Neotragus moschatus. Next base: position 748,673 of record SJYA01003201.1, on the reverse strand, counting down.
AGCATCACTACTAACAAACCTAGTAGAGGCAATGGGATTTCAGCTGAACTATTCCAAATCCTAAAATATGATGCTGTGAAAGTGCTGCACTCAATATGCCAGCAAATTTGGAAAACTCAGCAGTGGCCACAGGACTGGAAAAGGTCAGTTTTCATTCTAATTCCAAAGAAAGGCAATGCCAAAGACTGTTCAAACTACTGCACAATTGCACTCACCTCACATGCTAGCAAAGTAATGCTCAAAATTCTCCAAGCCAGGCTGCAATAGTAGATGAACAGTGAACTTCCAGATGTTCAAGCAGAGATCCAGTTGCCAACATCCACTGGATCATTGAAAAGCCAAGAGGGTTCCAGAAAAACAGCTGCTTCTGCTTTATTGACCATCACTTCATGGCAGATAGATAGGGAAACACTGGAAACAGTGACAGACTTTCTTTTGGGGGCTGCAAAATCACTGCTGATGGTGACTACAGCCATGAAACTAAAAAGATGCTTGCTCCTTGGAAGAAAAGCTATGACCAATCTAGACAGCATATTAAAAAGCAGAGGCATTACTTTGCAAACAAAGGTCCATCTAGTCAAAACTATGGTTTTTTCAGTAGTCATGTATGGATGTGATAGTTGAACTATAAAGAAAGCTGAGCGCCGAAGAATTGATGCTTTTGAACTGTGGTGTTGGAGAAGACTCTTGAGAGTCCCTTGGACTGCAAGGAGAGCCAACCTGTCTATCCTAAAGGAAATCAGTCCTGAATATCCACTGGAAGGACTGACACTGAAGCTGAAATTCCAATACTTTGGCCACCTGATGTGAAGAACTGACTCACTGAAAAGACCCTGATGCTGGGAAAGATTGAAGGCAGGAAGAGAAAGGGGCAACAGAGGATGAGATGGCTGGATAGCATCGCCGACTTGATTGACATGAGTCTGAGCAAGCTCCTGGAGCTGGTGATGGACAGGGAAGCCTGGCGTGCTGCTCAGTGGGACACGACTGAGCTACTGAACTGAACTGAGTAAGGCAAAAGGAATGACACAGAAGTGTTGTGCTAGTCAGTGAAGCTGCTTTCTGTGGGGGTATGACAAGTATGACGACAGTGATATAGAAGTATTCCTCAACTGAAGACTAAAGTAAATGGATAGCAGATCTTGGGAGCCAGATTTCTTACTATTGGCCTGAGATTATATAGATCAGCAAGATGATTACCGTTCTCCATGAAAAGTAACAAGGGCTGCTCGGAAACACGGCTGACTCTCAGTGCAGAAAATATTTAAGATGAGCCTGGAGCATCGTATAGTATCATCATAAAGTAAAAAATTGCTGACAGATACACACATACACACAAATTGATTGGGATATATCAAAGGGGCAGTTTCAAAGGGGCTTCCAACTGAAAGGACTCCCAATGGACAAAGCAAGACAATCTGAAATTTTTAAAAAGTATTCAGTTCAGTTCTGTTCAGTTACTCAGTCATGTCCGACTCTTTGTGACCCCATGAACTGCAGCACGCCAGGCCTCCCTGTCCATCCCCAACTCCCAGAGTTCATTCAGACTCACGTCCATCGAGTCAGTGATGCCATCCAGCCATCTCATCCTCTGTTGTCCCCTTCTCTTCCTGCCCCCCAATCCCTCCCAGCATCAGAGTCTTTTCCAATGAGTCAACTCTTTGCATGAGGTGGCCAAAGTACTGGAGTGAATCTAAAGTATAGAATAAACAGCCACAAGTTCATAATGATACAGTATAAGTAAATAATTGAATATTAAGTACCAACAAATCTCCTCTAAAGAATAATTCCAAATAAATTATGTTAAATATTCCATCGCAAAGGTGGGGGGGGGCAAAACTCTACAATCTTAAAGTGAGAGTATGCAAAGTGACTTTTTTTCCCCAAAGAGTAAAGTGTGGAAGTCAGGGAGGGGACAGTAACTTTACAGTAGGGAAACCTGATAAACAGTCCTTCAGCCTGGTGACCAAGGTCCAGATCAAGAGTCATAAATTGAATCGTGTTGACAGTTTGCATCCTTCATGTGATGTGATTGAAATGGCACTTTGCTTCTATGGTCTACTTTCTAAAAATCTATAACCCCAGCTAACTATGAGAAAAATATCAGTCAAATCTCAACTTGGGAACATTTTACAGAAGATCTGATCAATACTCATTGAAATTCTCAAAGTCATCAAAAACAAGGAAAGTTTTGAGAAACCATCATGGCCATGAAGAGCCTAAGAAGACATGATGACTAAATGTAATGTGGTATCCTGGATGGAATCTGAGAACGGTAAAGGACATTAGGCAAAAACCAAGGAAATCTTAATATGTGGACTTTACTTAATAATGATGTATCTATGTTTCAGTTAAACAAATATACCATATTAATTTAAAATTAATGTATTATTTAAAGATGTTCAGAGGGGAAATTGTGTATTTAGATGGTAATAAGGAATTTTACCATTAACTCTTTTTTTTCTATAAATATAAAAATTCTGAAACATAGTCTATTCATAAGGAAATCTATTGAAAAAAATTCCTCACTTTTAGCTAATGGGTGAAAATTCCAAATAGTGTCTGTGTTAACCTGGAAATCAGAAATTGTGTAGGCTTGGTTATGGATTTGTTTTATTACTTGGTGATTGATAGTTTGTGTCACTAAAGCTGAACAGAATTTTATCACATGAAAGGAGTAACAAGAATATGCTTCCAGCAAAGAATGTATTCTTGACAGAAATTGATAAGGGTTACAGTTCTGGGGCATCTAATGATTTAAATCATTTACAATATATGTATTAGTGGAATCTGGCAGCGTGTTAATTTAAATATAATCATTTTATAATGTATTCAGTTCTAAAAAGAATAACAGAGGGACATTTGTCACTTAGCCTCAGAATGGATTCCTGGACAGATATGACCATATTGCCTCTCAGCAGTTGCTAAGCAATTTAAATGCCCTTTTCTTAGTTTTAACTCAGTGAAATCAGAAGTTCATCCCTTGCATCCTGGTAAACCCAGGTGCTCATGAAAAATAATATTCAGTAATAATAATTTTTAAAAATGGCTACCTATGTAGTTACTATCACAGAATGAGAGATTTTTAGAGATAATCTAGCCCTGAGCTGTTCAGAATGGTAGCTACTAGGCATATGACATGTCACGGGTGGTTTGAATTAAGATGTGCTGAAAGTGTAAAACACACTCATGACTTGGGAGACTTAGTACCAAAAAAGAGAAACCAAAATAACTTGATAATTTTTATACTGACTACATGTTGCAATGATAGTATTTTAGGTACATTAAATATAATATTTAAATGTTCCCTTTCACTTTTATAACGTTTTCCTTACAAAGTGTAAAATTATACATGTGGTTCTGCTGGACATCTTGTTTTTTGTATAAGGAAAGAGAATATGACCCATAGAACTGAAGTATGATCAATTCAAGGTCCTGTTCTTAGTCAACGGGATATTTTTAAACAGAGATGTTCCTCTGTTAAACTGGGGAAAGGATTTGTTTCAAATCATGTGTCACTTAGGATATTTTCACTTAGCTTTCATGAAGTTTAAATATATTTTATTTAACACATTCACGGCTCTCTAGCCTCTTGCCTGCTGCTCTTCTGCGTTAAATAAAGTGAGCTACCATTTATTGAAGGCCTACTCTATCTAAACCAGGGCTGTGTTTTGTATAATAAATAACTTGAAGAATTTATGGAGTTTAATTCTCGCCAGAATCCTTGATGGGTGAAGAATGTAATGCTCAGAGAGCCACGGAAGGAACCATGCTAGTCAGAAAGTGGTGGGCAGGGTATTCAAATGGAGATGTTCCATTTCAAGTTGTGTTCCATCTACTGTTTGCAGCTGCATCCTAGAGACAAGGAGAAGTGTCTAAGCTGTTGGAGCTGAAAACAAGCCCTACAAGGATATTTTAGCCTTTCACGGATATTTGGGAGTAGAAGACAAGTTGAGATTCCTTCAGCCTCATCTGGCTGAATCTAGCCATGGTGACATTTGCTCACCGTGTTTTGTTCTCTGGTGTTTTAAATTTGTTAGAGTGTGCTGGGGATAAGGGTTCACACTGCCACAGGGGCTAAGGAAACAGGAGAACAGCTTTGAGTTAGACTGGTGTTCAACTCTCCTGCTATTTAGAAAACCCCCAATTATCTGAAAGTTTCAATAATAGCATTTTGTTCTGTGCTCTTTCAGAAGAAACAGGAAATGACACCAGAGCTTTCTAATTCCAGAATTAAAGAAATTAATATCCTCACACACCCACCTTCTTGCCCACCCACACATATAGCTCTGGAAAAGGTTCTTCACCCTTGAAACTGTTCCTCCTCCTAACTTGTATATTGCAGTTACAAACTGTCTTTATTTGGTGTTGAGTCAACAAAAAGCAAAAGCCACATCTCATTTGCCACAACTCATCTTCCACAGCTTCGCATCAACCTTCTTCACGCTACAGGTCAAAGCTGTCCAGAAGTACCAACTCCACGCCCTCTCTTTTCCTCTCCTCCCTCTCCTTGGGCATCAGGACCGCCCTAGTTATGGCCCTCATCACCTCTTTCTGGGCCAGTGATACAGTGCTTCTCTCTCTTGCTCTCCATTTCTAGTCACCCTGGGGTGTTCATCTCCTAGAAAACAAGCTGCTGCTCCGTATGCCTGAAATGTCCTTCCTACTCCTCCTTTCTCTACCGAAGTCTCACTCTTTCTCCAGGTTTCAATTTTTCTGCAGAATTCCTTCCTGCAGAAGTAAAGGCTATTAGGAAAGTCTTATTTGAATAGGCTCTCATGGCATCCTGTGTGTTTTCTTCATAGCATTTATAACAATTAATTGTGCAGTTATATTTTAGCACTCGTCTTGCTTGCTGGAATGTTCTTAAATATCACGCAGCTTCTCCACTATAGTATGCGGCTTTTTCTAATAAAGGGCTTCCTCTACTATTTCCATCTTTGAAAATTTCCAAAACACTCGTAAAAGTACAAAGTGTTTTAGAATTCTTAAACTACCACTACAGATGGCTGTTAGCATGGTTTAGACTAATTATGACTTTAGAATCCTTTTCTTAGTCTATCTAGATAGCATTGACCAAACTACTTTTCAGTCATATCATCCTGAGAAGTTGTCTTAACTTCTTTGTGTTTTAGTTTGCTTATCTGGAACATGGGGATGCAAACGGCACTGAATCTATTTTAGAGTGAATTCAGGTAATATATTCAGGCACATACATAGTGTCCATCAGTGCTACCCAATATCCAATATGTCTGAATTTTCAGAATATCTATATATTTAGGAGATATAAATATACCCCAGATCAGTTCTTAGAGACACAGAAAACCTGGCAAGCTCTCAAAAATAAACTGCCATTACTGCTGGGAGCAAATCTCAAGAGTGAGAAACATTTACATCATTCTTTGAGCTCTTCACACATCTCATTTCTGCAGTCATTAAAACCTGGAGTTTTTTGTTTTTCACTAGGAAATCTTAAAACTTCTTGAAAAATCACTTTAGGCTGATCCTGTTATTTCTAAGGAGTTTTGTATGGCATGAAGATCTGAAAAAAAAAAACAAATTAATGGGACAGTAGAGAAGCAATCAAGCTATTGTGTTCTGTATTTCTAAGCCTTTTGTGCAAGGCTTATTTTGAAGAGTTACGCTGAGGGTAGGGGTGGTTAAGAAAGGAAGCATGAGGAGAAGAAAAGATTCAACACTTTTAAGACCTGTCTCTCTGATTATCAGCACTATTTGCATCTGATGCCAAAGAATCCCCGAATGGGTTCTGAACATTGGCAGCAGAAAACTGGAAACGCTACATAAACAGAGATGAACGTCACAATATATATGAGTCCTTACTGTGTAGGCAGGGCTTCCCAAGTGGTGCAGTGGTAAAGGATCCTCCTGCCAATGGCGAAGACACAGAGATGCGGGTTTGATCCCTGAATTGGGAAGATCTGGAGTAAGAAATGGCAATCTGCTCCAGGATTCATGCTTCGGAAATCCCATGGACAGGGGAGCCTGCAGGGCTATAGTCAATGGGGTCACATAGAATTGGACACTACTGAGCACCCAGCACTGTATAGGCTCACAGTTCATTTTGTTCACAGGTACATGCAGAGCTCAAACCACTCTATTCATACTTCTACACAGATAGTATGCTGCATGTACAGTTAAGTGAAGTAAAGGTATATATCCCTTGGAATTTCCAAGCAGGTTGGATTTTCCTGGCTGTGATTCCGGCCACCGTAACCACACTGATTCTCACAGATGGTCCCCTGGTTGCTTCCAACCAGGCCCATTTGTCAGGCAAACAGTAAGCATGTTCTGCTGCCCAGTGACTTTCAGAAGGGTCCCTGGATTCCTGCTAAGTGTGAACACAGACAGGAGCCTTCAAGGTGCTGAGCATGCCACAACGCAGGCATGGCATTCTGCCTCACAGGAAACCAGCATCCTGGGTCTAATCGCCTCTTCGCTCATTGACACCTGTTGAAACTGACAGGTCAACAGAGCTGAGATCCCATGCTGTGTGGAGGAATTAGGGACACTCCTCACTGCCAACGACATTGCTCCAAGACAGCAGAAGCGCGAGAATCACATTGACATGGTACTGGATTTACAGACGTCATTTCTAAGTCTTTTTCATATGCTCTCTCTCTCGGATAAAATTTTTTGCTTTTATGCCCTGACAAAATATCATGATCCGCAAAATTATAATTTTATTTGCTTAGATGTTTTACATATTTTCTCCTTATATCACATGATATTTATTAAATGTATTACTAGGTCTAATTTTCCCCCCAAACTAAGCAGAAACTGGTATTTTTAATTAGAAAATATCAATAATACTTGCAGTACATGTGTGCTCAGTTTGGTATGGCTTCTTGCAACACGATGGACTGTAGCCCACCAGGCTCCTCTGTCCACAAGATTCTCCATGCAAGAATACTGGAGTGGAGTGCCATTTCCTCCTCCAGGGGATGTTCCCGAGCTGGGGATCAAAGCCACGTCTACCATGTCTTTTGCCCTGACAGGGAGATTCTTTACCACTGAACTATTTGGGAAGCCCAATACTTGCAGTAGTGGTATCAGTGGTAGCAGCAGTAATAGCAACGTAATAGTAATGATACATATTTTGTGCCAGACACTCCCCTGTGATTTTTAAATGTATTGGCTCATTTAAGATTGTTTTTATGATAAATGCGGCTATACCTCACTATGCTCTGGGTACTGGAAAATGGAAACATCAGTGGTGATACCAGCAACACACACTCATGGACCACTCACTAAGTAGGCCAGGCCAAGTGCTGAGCCTTTGACAGACCTTGTTGGTTTTTATCTTTGAAATGAATTTATTAGTTAAAAATTAATATTGTTTTTATTTTGCAGATGACAATTGAGACTTGAAGATATTTGCTTGGGATCACCATGCTTGAGTGTGGCAGAGCAGAGACTGAAACTGTAATCTTTCTGACTCCAAAGACTAGCACTAAATCATGATGCTGACTCATACACAAAGTATTTTCTAAATATTATGTTTGCACACTTGCCACATTACAGTGAGGGCATCTTTACATATAGTTAAGATATGGATGCTGTCTGTAGATTTAAGTTTAATCATCCTTTTATAATAATTTGGAGCTATCTTCAAATTAAACTCAATGTAATAGACTTAGTTCAAATGATTTGCTCATTAGAATCATCCTTGAGTCTTTAGGATCCTGTAAACACTGGGGCTTCCCAAATGGCACTATTGGTAAAGAACCCACTTGCCACTGCAGGAGATGTAAAAGATTAAGATGTTGGTTTGATCCCTGAGTCAGAAAGATACCCTGGAGGAGGGCATGGCAACCCACTCCAGTATTCTTGCCTGGAGAGTCTCATGGACAGAGGAACCTGGTGGGCTACAGTCCATAATGTCACAGAGTCGGACACGACTGAAGTGACTTAGTGCACACGTGTACACACACACACATTCACACACAACCCAGCATTAAATATTGGGTCACTTCCTCATTGTCCATATACATTATGGCTGAACTTCTATTATATAACAGTAGTCAGTTACCCAAGATGATGTCTGTGTGTCAGTGCAAGTTGACTATTTAAAATTCTCCAGGCTCTAGAACACCACAATAAGAAGGAAATAAAAATGCATGTAGGTAGGTGGGTCTCAGCGGAAATCAGAGTAAAAGCAAAGATGAAGGATGTGATGAAGCAGGATAATAGTTTAAGCTGTGTGTCTATCCCAGAATTAGGTCTGAAGTGAAAGTGAAAGTNATTCTCCAGGCTCTATAACACCACAATAAGAAGGAAATAAAAATGCATGTAGGTAGGTGGGTCTCAGCGGAAATCAGAGTAAAAGCAAAGATGAAGGACGTGATGAAGCAGGATAATAGTTTAAGCTGTGTGTCTATCCCAGAATTAGGTCTGAAGTGAAAGTGAAAGTCGCACAGTCAATGTCTGACTCTTTGCAACCCCACGGACTGTAGCCTGTTAGGCTCCTTTGTCCATGGAATTCTCCAGGCCAGAATACTAGAGTGGGTTGCCTTGCCCTCCTGCAAGGGATCTTCCCGACCCAGGGACTGAACGCAAGTCTCCCACATTGCAGGCAGATTCTTTACCAGCTGAGCCACCAGGGAAGCCCATCCAGAATTAGGTCTGCTACACAATAACCATGACTTTCCAGAAACTTGACTTCTAATTTTTTTTTTTCCTTTTCCTCTTTCTGAGTAAGGAGGACAACTCTACCCATGTTCATCTTGAATACTAGAACACACTTATGACTGAGGCAGCAGCTGATATATGATAGAATCGAAGGAGCACTTCTGGGTCGTATTTTTTCATTTGCACTTAGAATGTATCTTAACCTTCACTCTCTTATCTCTAAAATGTATAAANGCTCCTTTGTCCATGGAATTCTCCAGGCCAGAATACTAGAGTGGGTTGCCTTGCCCTCCTGCAAGGGATCTTCCCGACCCAGGGACTGAACGCAAGTCTCCCGCATTGCAGGCAGATTCTTTACCAGCTGAGCCACCAGGGAAGCCCATTCAGAATTAGGTCTGCTACACAATAACCATGACTTTCCAGAAACCTGACTTCTAATTTTTTTTTTTTCCTTTTCCTCTTTCTGAGTAAGGAGGACAACTCTACCCATGTTCATCTTGAATACTAGAACACACTTATGACTGAGGCAGCAGCTGATATATGATAGAATCGAAGGAGCACTTCTGGGTCGTATTTTTTCATTTGCACTTAGAATGTATCTTAACCTTCACTCTCTTATCTCTAAAATGTATAAAAATGCCCATTTTACAGGGTTGGGAGAGGATTAGATGGGCTAGTGCTTGCAAAACACCTTACACGCTGGGCACGTAGGAAACACTATGTGTACCCTTTTACATTCTATCTTTACATCCCATAAATCTGGTAGCAGTGAAGGCTTCCATACACAAAGGAAAAAATAAGTCCCCATAGTCAGTGAAGTGCTGTGCCAGCCTCATGCCAGTCTACAGAAGCCCATTTTGGGGCACATTTCTTCTCAAATTCTTATAATGTTACAAACTGAGTTCCCTCCACCTTTTTCTCCCAGAAATCCATTCATTGCACATTCACCAGTACAACACACAATTTGCCTTCCATGTTGTTCTACCTAGGAAATCATATAGCAACAGGCAGGGCAGAAACCAACTACTAGGAAGCGAGTAAGCAGATATCCTGTTTGGGTTCACAACAATCGCATGCTCTGCTTAGGTGTCAAAGATAATGCAGGGTCACCGAATCAGATACCAATCCTTTAGACAGGATGCCTGGGCACTCAGAGTGAAAGTCTGCTCATTCAGAAACCCCTCTGGGAGCACAGGTCTGCTCCCTACTCTCATGCCCACTGGAGGGCTCTTTCCACTAAGCCCAGTCTTACTTAGGTGCCAGATTTTGTGAATGCAAATCACCTTTAATTATGACAGTGATTCTGTGCCACAGAGATTACCCTCCACTAAATGCAGAGGAGGAAAATTGAGTTCAGAGAGACTGAGGGAATAACCCAATGTCACAGAACTTAACTGGCTAGAACACAGGTCGTCAGACGCCGGAGCCGGTACTTTTTATCACTGTTATTACACCCTCTCACATTCTGCTGAATCACAACTCTGTTGACATAGGTAGATACTATTCATCATACAAGTGAAGATAACAGAGGCATTAGGAAATGAGAGTTTTTTTTAAAAAATGATCCTGTAAATGCGGAATGTCATTTGTCCTTTCAGAATTATCCAAAATACAAGTCCATAAACCCGATTAGCAGATAAAGGGCTGTCCATCTTGGGGAATGTTAATCTCTGGTCACATGCTGCAAATATTTAACTGTTATTTCCATCACATAATCCCTTTTGGAAATTGAATCTTCAAACATTTTTACAGCTCCCTCTGTGACACATAATTTACAAGAAAAGACCCAGCCTAAGCAAACACGTTGAAACCACTCTCAAGAGATCTCCAGATGTAAAATTCTGTGTTCAATTTATCACACTGTGGTAACGAATACACTGAAAAAGCAGAACATTTTGATTACCAGCATTAACCAGAGCTCTTAAAAGATTCCAAATGCATTCTGCAGAGGGTTGTCAGTGGAGGTGGAGTGTATGGGATTATCATTCTATCTCAACTGAAATAATTCCATGGTTCGCATGTGGTTACTTAGTAACATTACAATTGCAATTATGTTCCCTTATAATTAACGGCCTTCAAATAAATAGTTTTGTGAACAAATTACACACTTCACCAGAATTTTATTCTTTCTGTATTGGGTAGCTATTTCACTCAATTGCTAAATGTAGAGAGCATGATCTTCTCGACGTTTCTCTACATTCTGAAGAAGAAAGGTTAGCTTATGCTAAAGCTCAGTATGGAGAGCAACAGAGTGAAGGGAAACAGACAAAATTTAAAAAAATGGATTGAGAAGGATGGAATGAAGATTTATACTACAGTATTTCCTGTGACTTCAGAACACCTACACTTTAAGAGAAAGAGTTAAGGCACTTAAGGCAGCTGGACAATTGTGTCTAATATTGTGTGTGTAGTTATGTTATGAAAAACACAGTTTGGCAAATCATATATAATCCTCATACACATGACATTATGCAGTCAAGGCATTCAGCTGCTTGACCTAATTAGTCACTTTCACTAATGATATTTGCAAATAATACATGTCTAAGAAAGGCTTGCTATAACTGATGAAGTAAAGCTTCAAGTCGTGGTTTTTTTTTTTTTTTTTTNGCTAATTTGCCTTGATAAAATTATTGCATATCTACAAAATCCAAAACTTCTGGAAAAAGCTATAAATAATTAAAAAGGAACTTGAATTATAAAAATGTTTAGTTGCTCTTCTCTATATTAGCAATAACTAGCTGGAAATTTAAAAATATGCTAAGAAAAACTACAAAGCACAATAATAATTGAAAAAATACACAATCTTTATAAAGCAATCTACCTTTATGGAAAGATGCAAATATGTAATTTTTGGATTGAACATTTAATAACATTAAATTTCAATTTTCTAAAATGAGTTCTCAGAAAACTAATTTTACAATTAGAAAATAATATTGTCTTTATAGACAAAACTATTTTAATAAAATACTAAAATTATGGATATAATAATAATTATGGTGATATACCTCACCAGTTATTAAACTATTCTAGAGAGACAGTGTAATTAAAACACTATGCTTCTAGCATTAGAGAAAAGAAATAAAACAATGGCATCAAAAAAAGACTCTAAAATTATATACTGGTGTAAAATTACATAAAAATATGTAATTTTAAAAAATTCAAAATTTAATATATGAAATATTGTTATTTCAATGTGAAAGGACTGTTTATTTAATAAATCATCCACTCCAGTATTCTTGTCGGAAAAAGTCTATGGACAGAGGAGTCCAGTGGGCAACAGCCCAGGGGTTGCAAAGAGTTGAACATGACCAAGTATGCATGCCTGCACAATGCTTGATGCAGGCACACCTATCGTACAGAAAATAATGTTGGCTTTCCCCTTTATGAATTTAATTTAAAAACTTCTGGTTGGATTAGATGAATAAAAGTAAAAAGTAAACAATACTCTCCTGGTTTCAGAGATCAAGGAAATAATTCCAGAAGCTATAAAAGGACCATATTTAATTATGGATAGAAAAACAAATTACAAAATTTAACATAATCAGAGTCAAAATCCCCCTAAATTGGACGGAGATATGTATGTTGATGATTATAAGACCAAGAAGAAATGTGAGAAGAAAACAGCCAAGTTATTCATGTTGGTTGCAGGGTGGGGCTGGGTGGAGGAACAGAAAGGAGGGAGGTGGGGTGAGAAGGATGTAAGGGAGAAAAAAGAAATACTGGAGAANAAATTGGACGGAGATATGTATGTTGATGATTATAAGACCAAGAAGAAATGTGAGAAGAAAACAGCCAAGTTATTCATGTTGGTTGCAGGGTGGGGCTGGGTGGAGGAACAGAAAGGAGGGAGGTGGGGTGAGAAGGATGTAAGGGAGAAAAAAGAAATACTGGAGAAACAGGGAAATAAGTATTAGTGTAATGTCTACTTACTACTACACATAAAGATCAATGGGCATATTTCAAAGCCTCAAATTTGAAAACATAAATGAAATAAAAACAGATATTTGACTTTGAGACTGGGTTTCAGAAAATATTCAGAAAGGGTGAATTTTTAATCCATGTCATCAGTCCATGACAGCAAATGAAAGGAGTAAACACAACTATACTAGAAAGACTAATATTTATACCCAAACAGTCCATTCCTTGTTAAATTTATTTTAGATAAAGTTAAAGAATTCAAAACTGAATGGGTACTCAAAGAAGGTATTTCCAGTGCACTGTATGTTCCAACTGCTTTGGACATTATGTTTCAAGATAATGGAGGAAAGCTCCTTTGTTCTTGGTATCCTCTCCACTGTTTTCTTTTTCTTTTTTTTTCTTTTTTTTTAATTGGAGTTATGATTGCTTTACAACATTGTATTAGTTTCTGCTGGGCAGTAAGGTGAATAAGCAATATCCTGACTCAACCAACAGTTCTAGATTTCTCTGATCCCATGACCTAGCAGCTGTCATTAAACCTCAAGGAGAACTGAAAAGGAAGTGGAATGTTTATAGAAATCATGCTGAATAAATATCCAAAGCCTAAGTCCTAATAAGCTGTGTAAGTAAGGAAAGCCAGATTCAAAAAAAAAAAAAAAAAAGAAAAGAAACCCTTTAGATCAGGGGTCAATGAGTTTTTTTGCAAAGGGCCAGATAGTAAATATTTTAAGCTTTATGACACATACAGTCTCTGTTGCAATTATTTAACTGTATCACTGTAGCTCCAAAATAGTCATAGACATTGTATGAGTGTGGGAGTTTCTCAATAAAACTTTATTTACAAAAATAGGAGGAGAGCTGGATTTAGCCTATAGCCCTTAGTTTGCCAGCCACTGGTTTAGAATGATTTATCACTGTGTCCTCCAATTAATAGAAACATGTACACAAGATGGTCACTCTACAAAAACATTTTAGTCTTCTGGAAAACATTGGAAGAACAAATGAATTTCTACCTGGTTTCACCGCAGAATAACATTTTATGTTTGCCTTTATTTCTGCACAGATGTTTGATCATTCTTATAAACAACTTTAAACTTTTCTCTTTCCTGAAAGCTAAACTTTACTAGAGTGTTTTCCTAATAAGTTGTGCATGGAAAAATAGTCATGCAGATTGAACAGACAATCTCAGTTCAGTTCAGTCGCTCAGCTGTGTCCGACTCTTTGCAACCCCTTGAGCTGCAGCATGCCAGACCTCCTTGTCCATCAACTCCCAGAGTCTACCCAAACTCATGTCCATTGAGTCAATGATGCCATCCAACCATCTCATCCTCTGGCATCCCCTTCTCCTCCCACCCTCAATCTTTCTCAGCATCAGGGTCTTTTCAAATGAGTCAGCTGTTCACATCAGATGGCCAAAGTATTGGAGTTTCATCTTCAACATCAGTCCTTCCTATGAAAACCCAGGACTGATCTCATTTAGGATGGACTTGTTGGCTCTTCTTGCAGTCCAAGGGAACAGCCCATCTAATCATTGAATTTTTCTCATTTACCGAAGGTTGGATTGCTCCAGGCTTTATTTATCTTACTTAAAAAAAGAAAGCTTTCTTTAGAATCATCTTTAATTGCTATTATTTTTTTAGTAAAGATGGAGAAAAATAATTTATACCATATGGATCAAATATATACTGACATTAAGGATTATGAAAGACCTAGATGCACAGTGGTTAAGCAAACAGTGCCCCTTCTGCCACTTCCTGCCTTGTGATTTTGAGAAAATTCATTGTCTCTCTGTGTGGCAGTTTCTTCAGCAATAAACTGATGTTAATAACAATAACTTTTAAATTGGAATGTTATAAAAAATCAATAAACACATGAAAACCAACTGCTTAGAACAGTGTTTGCTACACAAAGAACACCGCATAAAGAGCAACTATTACCATCCAATTATTTAAAAAATTCATCTAAAGAAAATTTTGGAAGAGCAGTCAGCCTTAAGGCTACCAGACCTCTTTGGGATGTAGATGCATCCGAAGCACAAGCCCAAGTACTGGTAGAGCCTTTGAAGACATTGGTTAGTTTCATCTGTCACAGAAGAATTCTTCTCTGTGCAATAATACGAAGACCTTCTGTTCTCCTTCTGGGCATTTCCACTTGTCCGATCGATAGCGCCTTACAAAACAATTGGTTTCATTTAAATTTCAGATGGTGACATTGATGAGACAAGGGATGTCTCTGAGCATCACAGTCTTCATCTGAAAGCAAAGTTAATATTATCTATCTGCTTCAGAAGGAGAATAAGTCTCATTCTTTACACTTCAAAAAGGAGTATTTCAGAGGACTTTCCCACTAGGCAGGGGTTAAAATAAAACAAAACACATGAAATGAAGACACACCGATTTTCTCCTCTGTTACCCTCTCTTCTGCTCGAGAGAATGACTGACATCTGTTTGGTGAGACTGGGCCAAGTTTTGACCACTCAATCATTTTTTTTCCAAGCAAACTATCCCTCTGAATGTGAGTGTTTTCTTATTGTCATCCTTAAGGCCATTCGGACTGTGAAGAAGGCTGAGTGCCGAAGAATCGATGTTTTTGAACTGTGGTGTTGGAGAAGACTCCTGAGAGTCCCTTGGACTCCTGAAAGTCCCCTGGACTCCAACCAGTCCATTCTGAAGGAGATCAGCCCTGGGATTTCTTTGGAAGGAATGATGCTAAAGCTGAAGCTCCAGTACTTTGGCCACCTCATGCGAAGAGTTGACTCCTTGGAAAAGACTCGGATGCTGGGAGGGATTGGGGGCAGGAGGAGAAGGGGACGACCGAGGATGCAATGGCTGGATGGCATCACCGACTCGATGGACCTGAGTCTGAGTGAACTCCGGGAGATGGTGACGGACAGGGAGGCCTGGCATGCTGCGATTCATGGGGTCGCAAAGAGTCAGACACGACTGAGCAACTGAACTGAACTGAACTGAACTGAAGGCCGTTTCTAAAGGAGGGAAGCTCTGCATTGTCCAGCCGTGCCAGGCCTCAGGGCGGCGTTCTGTTGTCGTCCAGTCATTCAGTCATGTCCGACTCCCTGCGAATCCATGGACAGCAGCTCACCAAGCTTCCCTGCCCTTCACTACTCAGGAGGGAGGTCTATTCAGTCACAGACCTAAAACTTGGTCTCTAGCTAGCTAAGATACACTCATCTTCATGATTTGCTCCTCTTGGTTTTTAATTTGAGATCAAGGCTGTTGTTCAGTCAACCTTTAAAACCCTAACAGAGAGAATTTATTACAACACTTGGTGTGACCATACATGTACAATTGTTAAATTTGTGGTTATTTTAAGAACGTGTCTTCATTACAGTATAACCAATCTTCTTCTNCTCTTGGTTTTTAATTTGAGATCAAGGCTGTTGTTCAGTCAACCTTTAAAACCCTAACAGAGAGAATTTATTACAACACTTGGTGTGACCATACATGTACAATTGTTAAATTTGTGGTTATTTTAAGAACGTGTCTTCATTACAGTATAACCAATCTTCTTCTATTATTTCTAACAAATGGAGTAAGAAAATAAAATGATAGTATTAAATAAATATTAAAATAAATGATAATATTAAAATAAATGATAATCAAAAGTACTGTTTTCCTTTTTCTCCAGTCTCCAGTGACAACTCCTCAGATCACTGATACAAAACCCTCCTAACACACACACACACACACACTCTCTCTCTCTCTCTCTCTCCCACTTCTTGCCTCTGAATTTACAAAGGAAAGAGGGGTTACTAAATGAGTTTCCTATTTTCAAACTTTTAAACATTACCTACCTTTGCCCCTGACATAAATTCTTTCTGTTCCAAATCTGGAGCTGACCTTCCCAGCTTCCTCCCTCCACCTACACTGTAAATGTCATTTCCACGTATCTAGGGACTTGATACTATAAACTGTCCCCCCATTTATTACATCCTTCTATTCTACCTGTATCTTAAAGTTAAACAACTCACTAAGAAAATCTCTGTGACAGGCCTCCGTATGCAATAGACAAATTGCAAGAGTCATAGAAGAAATGTGAAAAAATAGCTAAAGTATAAAGTTTGGTATTGTTCCAAATGCCGTAAGTAAAGTCAAATTAAATTATGAGAGGGAAAATATCTGCTACACGTGTCAATAATAGACTTTCCTTAATTTGTAAAGAACTTTTATATAAACCAATAAGAAAAAAATAAAAGAATGGACTCAGTGTATGATTAGGTACCTTGCAAAAAAATATAAATATATATTACCTATTGACTAAAATATGAAAGATGTACAATCTCATTCATAATTAAGGAATTAGGAATTAAAACATGATGATGCTAAATTTCACCTATAACATTATTAAACACCAAAGCATTTAATAATAACCTGTGTTGCTACAGATGTGAAAATAAGTGCTTTTAATTGTATGGCTTGTTTACTGCTTAAAATACTTTTCATGATCATAAACTACAGTGTTGGAGAAAAAGTAAAATATTATGTTAAAAACTTCTCTCTTGAGCTCATTTTCCAAAGCAGTGGCTTGTATGCTCTGGGTTCATTTTCTCACCCCCTACCCACTTCTTAGCTACTTCATTCTGACTGTTTTTATTTCTCCATTCACTCAACACTTACTAAACCCTCAATTACTTTCATTAAAAAAAAAAAAAAAGTCCTCTCAAAATTATTTGCACTTGTCTCCTAGAATCATTTGACACTGCTGGCCTCTGCTTTAAACCTGCTCTTCCACGGGTCACAGCACCGTCTGGGTTTTCCTCCCCAAACTCTGAATTTGCTTTTTCTCTATCTCCCTTGTTGAGTTCATCTTTCTTCCAATCATTCAATGTTGAGGTCCCTTCAAGACAATTTCTTAGACTTTCTGTCTTAATTCTACGTATCCACATCTTCCATTAATAAAGCTAAATTATTCAGATGCATTGCTTATTTTTATTTATAGCCTATATATCTCTTTTGGGGTTTCCCAGGTGGTGCTAGTGGTAAAGAAACTGCCTGCCAATGTAGGAGATGCAAGATACATGCGGTTTCAAGCCCTGGGTTGGGAAAATCCCCTGGAGTATGAAATGGCACGCCATTCCAGTGTTCTTGCATGGAGAATTCTATTTGCATAGGAGCCTAGCTGGCTACAGGCCATGGGGCCGCAAACTGTCAGAAATGACTGAATGACTGCATACACATATTTCTCTTTTGAGCTCCAGATTTACAAATTGTTTTGCTTTCTTGGCTATTTATATGTTTGAAATGCACATTAGATCAACTTATCCAAATTGAACTCATGATCTGCTCTCCAGCTCATACCTGGTTCTTATCCAATTGTCTTCAATAAAGGTACCATCATCTATCTTGTTATATACTTAATAATCTAGAAATCATCAAGTAAAGAACTAAAAAGCCTCTTGGTGAAAGTTAAAGAGGAGAGTGCAAAAGCTGGCTTAAAACTCAACATTCAGACAACTAAGATCATGGCATTCGGTCCCTTCATTTCATGGGAAATAGATGGGGTAATAGTGGAAACAGTGACAGACTTTATTTTCTTGGGCTCCAAAATCATTGCAGACGGTGACTGCAGCCATGAAATTAAAAGACACTGGCTCCTTGGAAGAAAAGCTATGACCAACCTAGACAGTATATTAAAAAGCAGAGACATTACTTTGCCAACAAAGTCTGTCTAGTCAAAGCTATGGTTTTCCCACTAGTCATGTATGGATGTGAGAGTTGGACTATAAAGAAAATTGAATGCCAAAGAATTGATGCTTTTGAACTGTGGTGTTGGAGAAGACTCTTGAGAGTCTTTAGACTGCAAGGAGATCCAACAAGTCAATCCTAAAAGGAAATCAGTCCTGAATATTCATTGGAAGGACTGGTGCTGAAGCTAACTCCAATACTCCAAAACTCCAATTTTTTGCCACCTGATGCAAAAAATTGACTCATTTGAAAACACCCTGATTCAGGGAAATATTGAGGGCAGGAGGAGAAGGGGATGACAGAGGAGGAGATGGTTGGATGGTATCACCGACTTGATGAATATGAGTTTGAGCAAGCTCCGGGAGTTGGTGATGGACAGGGAGGCCTGGCGTGCTGCAGTCCATGAAGTCGCAAAGAGTTGGACATGACTGAACAACTGAACTAAATCTAGAAAACACCCTTGACATCTCCCAACACTCCTTATTATCCAACACATCAGCACTCCTGCATATTTTTTCGACTTCATTGAGTTGTGCATGATATACAAAAAGTTGCACATATTAGACGTACACATCTTGGTGAGCTTGGACACAGACATGTATTCCCGATGCTATTATCACGAACAAGGTGGTATGCACATTTTAATTAGTAAGGAGGGCATGGTCTATTGCCTTTTCATCATCCACACTGCCATAGTCCCCAATAGTGTAATTTTCATTAGAGATACTGTTCCTCTCTATGCGTCTGACTTCGTCTAATTCATAAGCCATATCCTGGGATTATCTTTTGGATAATAACACCTATCATGTTCTCACACCTCTAAAAAAAAGCCTTCTCCGATGATGGAATAAATATCAAAATACTACAAGGCTGAAAATACTGTCTCCTAGGTTGCTCTCCAATTTTCTTCACACATACTCAGTGCTCAACCCATATGGTTCAGAGAGTTTTTCATATGATCTGAGGCTCATGCATGTAAACAACGGGCTGTTTATAGACCGAACATAATGTAATTTGTCTGGTCTTTCCAACTCAAATGAAGATAAGGAGTAAAACAACTCCAGGCAAAGCAGGATATAGTTTGGCTAACTTTACGTGCATTACAAATTCATCACAAAACTTACAAGTTTTAAGTCATTCAAATTTTACTAGGTTTATTTAATTTTCAGAGGATAATCTAAAACAACAAAAATGAAGCTGAATCAAAATTAGACTGAAGCTATCATGTGCTGTGTGTTTAGTCATTCAGTTGTGACTCTTTGCAACCTCATGGACTATAACCCCCCAGGCTCCTCTGTCCATGGGGATTCTCCAGGCAAGAATACTGAACTGGGTTGCCATGCCCTTCTCCAGGGGACCTTTCCAACCCAGGGATCAAACTCAGGTCTCCAGCATTGCAAGTGGATTCTTTACTCTCTGAGCCACCTATAACCAGGGGAGTTATCATAAAAATACAAACACTTCTGTTGCTAAAAGACTTCTCTCTTTGTGATACCTAGAACAGCCACTAGGATAAACTAGTGTGACCTTGTCCAGTTATTTAACTATAGTGAGTAATCAATTGTGCATCAACAGACGAATGTTTAAAGAAGGTGTGGCATATATATATATATATATATATCTACACACACATACATACATACATACATATATACATACATACCAGAGAAGGCACTGGTGACCCACACCAGTACTCTTGCCTGGAAAATCCCATGGATGGAGGAGCCTGGTAGGCTGCAGTTCATAGGGTCGCTAAGAGCTGGACATGACTGAGTGACTTCACTTTCACTTTTCATTTTCATGCATTGGAGAAGGAAATGGCAACCCACTCCAGTGTTCTTGCCTGGAGAGTCCCAGGGACGGGGGAGCCTGGAGGGCTGCCGTCTCTGGGGTTGCACAGAGTCAGACACAACTGAAGTGACGTAGCAGCAGCAGCAGCATATATATATACACACACACAATGGAATATTATACATAAAAATAATGAAATAATGTCATTTGCAGCAACATAGAGGGATCTAGAGATTATTTAAGCAAAGTAAGTTGGAAAAAGAAAGAGAAATATCATATGATATCACATATATGCTGAATATAAAATATATTAAGGAAAAATATATTTAAATAAAATATGACACATTAACTATAAAATGGGGATATGAACAACAATTGATGGTTTTGAACTGTGGTGCTGGAGAAGACTCTGCAAGGAGATCAAACCACTCAATCCTAAAGGAAATCAACCTGGAATAGTCATTGGAAACACTGATGCTGAAACTGAAGCACCAATACTCTGGCCACGTGGTGTGAAGAGCTGACTCATTAGAAAAGACCCTGATGCTGGGAAAGATTAAAGGCAAGAGAAGGGGACAACAGAGGTTGAGATGGTTGGATGGCATCACCAACTCGATAGACATGAGTTTGAGCAAGCTCTGGGAGTTAGTGATGGACAGACAAGGAAACCTGGTATGCTGCAGTCTCTGGGGTCACAAAGAGTAGGACACGAATGAGGGACTGACCAACAACAAATTACCAAACTTAAAGGCATCTAAAACTTGTAACAGCCAATGTTGCTTAGAACATTCAATTTCTGCTCCCTGCTCTTTCCTCTCCTGCTGACCTCCTTCTCCTTCCCACTCTCTTTCCCTCTCTCCTTGTCTTCTAACACAGAACAGGAACTCAATGAAAGCAACTTTTTTTATCTAATAAAAGACAGACAAAAGGTTTACAGAGATAGTTTACTAAGAAGTATATATTTCTACTTTAGCATAAGAAAACAAAGTTTAACCTTATGCAGAAAAAAATAAATTCAAATTATATTACATTGATATACCATTTTTCCAATAACAGATTTACAAATGAAAAGCTTGACACGTATCCTGTCAGACAAGTTGAGGGGAAATACCTACTTTCCATACATCACTGAAGGGAAAATAAAATTTTTCAAAAGGAATTTGACACTATCTAACAAAAGTACATATGCATTTATCTTTTGATCTGGCCAATCACACTTCTGAGAATCTACCATGAAGATTCATCACTGTAAATATGAAACAGCACATGCCTATGATTGTACGTTACAGTATGTGTGTGTGTGCTTGCTTGCTCAGTTGCTCAGTTGTGTCTGACTCTTTGTTTCCAATCCCACGAAGTGCAGCCCACCAGGCTCCTCTGTCAGTGGGATTTTCCAGGCAAGAATACTGGAGTGGGTTGCCATTTCCTCTTCCAGGGGATCTTTCCGACCCAGGGATAGAAACCATGTTTCCTGCATTTTCAGCAGATTCTTTATCACTGAGCCACCTGGGAAGTCCAATATATTACAATCTACTTTATAATAATAAAAGACTGGAAACAACCAAAATATCCATGGAAAGGGGGAGTGGCTGAGTAAACTGTTATCCATTCTGTAGCAAAGTGTTAGTCAAGCCCTTTTCCCTTCTGCATGAGTGTTTTAGTTTCCTAACTATTGAACACTGTACTCCTGGCAACTTGGTAAAAGTAGAATGTCAACTATATCCCAGTATTATCACCTCTGATGAAAATAACCTCTGACTGGTACATTGCATCTGGATTGAGAAGAATTGTAAATAAATTATAAATATTTCTCAAAAAACAACTTTTTTCACACTATAATTAAATTACACTAAATGGCCCAATGGAAATCAGGTATACTTATTTACATATATAATGAATACTCTGGCGAGATGCAAGTATAAAGACTAATATCTACTTCTGCATAATAGCTACTATCATAGTTTTACTAGAACAATAGTGTATAATTCTATCCACCAGTTGTTTATTAAAGTGAGCTCTTATCCTTTCTATCTTGAAAAATATTGATACAGCATGACCTTCTATGAGAAACACTGATAAACATCTCATACAACAACAAAAGAATAAACAACCCAATCAAAAAATGGGCAGAGGACTCTCAGTAGACAATTCTCCAAAGGATACATACAGATGGCCAACAGATACAGGAAAAGATGCTCAACATCTTAAATTATTAGAGAATTCAAGTAAAAACTATAGTGAGACATCACCGCACATTGGTCAGAATGGTCACCACAAAAAGTCTACAGGTAGCAAATACTGGACAGAGTGTAGAGAAAAGTGAACCCTCCTGCACTGTTGGTGGGAATGTAGTTGGTGCAGCAATTACAGAAAGCTGTATGGCGGTTCCTCAGAAAATTGAAAATAGAGTTGTCATATGATCCAGTAATCCAGCTCCTGGGTATATACCCAGATAAAGCTGCAATTCATAAAGATGCATGCATCCCTATGTCCACAGCAGTGCTATTCACAGCAACCAAGACATGGAAACAACCTAACTGTCAGTCAACAGATGAATGGTTTAAGAAGATGTGGTGTATATTTACATACACACACACATAGACACAGTGGAGTATTACTCACATGTAAAAAAGAATGTGGTGATGCCATTGGCAGCAACACAGATGAAGCTAGAGATTATCACACTAAATGAGATAAGTTAGAAAAAGGAAGACAAACACCATATGATATCGCATATAGGTTGGATCAAAAATATGACACCAATAAACCCAACTGTGAAACAGACTCACAGACACAGAGAACAGATACCTGATTACCAAGAGGCAGGAGAAGAGGGGAAGGCTATAGTGGGAGTCTGGGATTAGCAGATGCAAACTAGTACACAGAGAATAAATAAATGACTATATTCAAATCCTGAGATAAACCAAAATGGAAAAAAATATCGGAAAAGTATATACATATAACTGAATAATTTTGCTGTACAGCAGAAATTAACACAACATGGTAAATCAACTATACTTCAATTANAGAGGGGAAGGCTATAGTGGGAGTCTGGGATTAGCAGATGCAAACTAGTACACAGAGAATAAATAAATGACTATATTCAGATCCTGAGATAAACCAAAATGGAAAAAAATATCGGAGAAGTATATACATATAACTGAATAATTTTGCTGTACAGCAGAAATTATCACAACATGGTAAATCAACTATACTTCAATTAAAAAAATTAAAAGCTAAAAACAGTAGCTTGAGATCAATAACCTCTGGGGGAAGAAAACACTGGTAATAATTCCAATGAGTCTTGAAATTTAAGTACATTTCCTCTTGTGTCCTGGTAACAATCAAATTCTTAATTCAAACAGCTAAATAGTTTTAATCATAAACAAGGTAAAACAATCTTTAAATTATTAATTTGTTGAAAATTGACCCTTGTTTCCAAGTTAACATTTAGGTTTTACAAGTTGTAAATAATATATCTCAATATTTTCCCAAGTCAAGCTCTAAATCACTGTATCTATTCTAGAAAAATAAGCCCCTTTGTTCAGATTACTGATCTCATCCTGCTGTCAAGGCTAAGGTGTTTAGCAAGACTATTTCCGGGACCTAGACAGGACATTTTTCTTGGCAATGAGACAATAGATTACCCAGAGCTCAAATGAGAAGATCCAGTGGCCAGGTCCATATCACTCTAACGTTCTACAGATGAGCGGCACAGATGGTGAGATATATTGATTGATGAGGTTGTCTTGAAGGCAGAGTTATCTTAGGCCTGCCTAACATTTTAGTTGAATGACCTATTAAACATGCCTGTCCCAAGGCAGCTGGATAGATTTTTAAGTAACTATAGTGGTTAAATGCGGAGTCCTGTAGGAAGCTCTGAATATAGTCTTTTCTCTTAATTTTGACTTCTTGTATCTAAGATCCATTTAAGTTTGCATTGGGGGGTAAGGGAAGGAAGGAGCATACAGAGAGATCAGGGACGTATATGCAAACAAAATTGCCTTAAAATACTAGGAGTTACAGGGTTAGCTGAATGGGAGTTTTTAGGAGGGGACATTAATATAAAAATGCTAACTTCAATTGGAATCATCTAGGGTAGTTTTTTTTTTTTTTTTTCCCCTACACCAAGGATCTATGAAGAACCAGGAATCTGCTATCAACTTAAAACTTTCCCCCTTTCCTATTCTATAGGTGACAGGAGAAACCAGTACAAGACTTTGAGTCAAGGTAATTGGGTTCCTGTGGGACTCTGACCATATCATTCAAACACTTGAGTTATCCGTTTCCTCATTTATAAAATGAGAGTGAATAGCTGATCTAAATTCTCTTTGTTGTTGTTTGTTGTTGGAAGTAGTAGTACACAGTGCTAACTGCTCAGTCTCTGGAGTTACACAGGCATTAGGAATTCTGCCTTCAAGGCATACGTCTATATAACAAATTATTATTACTGTAACTCAGTATTTATTGAGTCTTAAAGTCCTTGTCTATAAAATGGAGATGATAAGGATAGTCATCATGCAAGTTCTTAGACTTTTTTTCACAGCACTTATTAACTTTTATCTAACTCATCATCTTCAAGGTCCACAAGGGTAGTGATTATTGTCTATTATGTTCACTAATACAGTCCACAAGCATCTTAACAGATACTATGTCTTAGTGGCTTGGACATATCCGACTCCTTGCAACCCCGTGGACTGTAGCCCGCCAGGCTCCTCTGTCCATGGGATTCTCTAGTCAAGAATAGTGGAATGGGTTGCCACTTTTTTCTCCAGAGGATCTTCCAGACCCAGGGATCGAACCCGGGTCTTCTATAATGCAGACAGATTCTTTACCATCTGAGCTATCGGGAAATCTCTAGCAACTTAATATTTGTCAAATTAATAATTAAATGAAACAATGCATTTAAATGGTTAGGGAAGAAACTGGCACACAGCAGTTGATAAATGATCCTATAAATGGTCTGGACCCAAAGTGCCTTTTCCCTATGAAGAAACAGGAATAGAAAAATTAGGGATTTCCAAGGGAAGATGAAGGGGCCTAAGGACTGGACTGTGGTTTCCAGATATTTGAAAGAGTATAGCATATTACTTTCCAAGAGAAAAATATGATCCAAGATGTAGAAACTACAGAGAGATACTTTTAAAATTCAGAGAAAGGAAGATTTTTCTAATAGAATCGCTCAAAGATGAACTGGTGCTCAAGTAAATGTATTATTATTAGCCAATCAATGAGAGAACTAAGACATCTAGATAAGGCTATGAATTTATTATTTCATGAATGAAATGATTTGAAAAGAACTTATCAACAGCACATACAGCATAAAATTTAAAATATACAAAATATTAAATTTTGGCCTTGTGATACTATTGGCAAAAAAGTGTAGATGGCAAATGGCAAATATAGTACTTACCAACCTATTTTTCTTGGGTATATGTGATCAAAATACATTTGTTTGTTGATATAACATATGGCTGATAAGCAAGTGCTTCGGATTTGTCTTATTTATGTTGGCAAAGCAGCAGACAGGAGCTGCAGAATCCCTTGTCTGTCTTTCTCCCCATAAAGAAACACAGGACTGTTTAAAGCCAGCTTCTTTTTTGTTCTTTTCATGTCATTGGTTAACATTGTACTTTGGAACATCAGAATATTGGCAGTGAGGAGGTTCCTGGATTGTGTGAAACTAGCTGATGCATCGCTCTTTCCAGCAAGGGATGATTTTAAACAAAACGTATGACACCGATGAGAATGGAATCTCACTCATATCATTTTTATGAAGGATGGTTGGCCTCATATAAAACAGTCCCATCAATCTACTGCCATCAGCTTAGACAGAAGAGAATTAGGTACATAAACTGGCTGTCATAAAATGTAGCCAAGCAGGAGCTAAGTCTCATCACAGAAGGTCAGTTAAGCATTCGGAAAATAAAGAAAGCATGTTTTCTTTAATGAGCCATCAAAAGCTAATAACAAGTTAGCTGGCTTTTAATTTGGACAGTGACACTAAGAAAGATGGAGTGGTTCTGAAGTTTGTCTCTCATCTTTAAATTGGCTACCTAGCGAGAAAAGATGTAATAATATCATGACTTTTTAAAGGTATGAAATGGTAAACTGTGTTCACCTTTTCAAACTATGGTGTTGACTTGGATTGTGATGGCTAACTTTATGTGACATCTTGACTGGGCCGTAGGGTGCTGAAACATTTGGCCAAACATTATTCTGTCTACAAGGATATTTCTGGATGAGATTAACACTTGTATGGGAAGCTTCTTCTCTAAGGTGGGTGGGCCTCATCCAATCAATGGAAAACCTGAAAAAGGTTGAGTCAGAGGGAATTCCTCTTTCAAGACTGCTTGACTTGGGATATTAGTCTTTTCTGGACTTCAGACTGAAACTGAAGCATTCGATTTTCCCAAGTATCACACCTGCCAGTTTTTGGACCAGAGTGGTAATTTTGATTCTCCTGGGTATCTCTTTTCATAGATACACATTGCTGTTTCTGTTTCTTTGCAGAACACTAACTAATATACTGATTCAACAAGATCAGGAGGAAATGAGATGAGTTGTGCCGATCAAGTGTGTCATCCAGATAATTAAAGTCAAGTTAATCTTTTAGAAACTCATCTGGTAACAATGTGAGTGATCAGGCAATGTGATAACACTTCTGAAATAAAATAATGAGCCAAATTACCAATGCCTTAAAATTAGTACTAAAAGTAATTCCCTCCATTCCAGCCCCAAATTCTAAAACGCATTATAAAAGAAGCTTACACAGCCATTCTTAGAATCAATTTCAGAAGAGACTGCATAAAGTTTGACATGCGTTTACTTACCAAGGGGGATTATGCAAGTTATTTTAAAAGCCTTCTCATTTCCTTACAATTCTTTTTTGAGGACTTAAGGATTCCTCATTTCCATATGCTGATTTCTGCTGTCATCAGTCATCAGCTCAAGGCCTATCTACTTATTTTCTGTGATTATTTCCAGGCTCTGCTGTTTATGGTTTTTAAGCTCTACTTGCACTACAATAGACTAAGCTTCCAAAGCAAAAGAGATACCCTCTGAAGCTGCCAAATCCCTGACATTATTACCTGAAAGTGAACTGTCTCCTCGGCACTTACCTGCCCAGAAGCAGGAACTCTCCGGCCAGCCCCAGGCGCCGCATGGCCATCAGCAGCCCTCTCACCGTCATGCCCTCGCAGAAGCAGGCTACCACCCGTGCCTTGGGCAAGTGACTCGTGAGCTTCTTGAGCAGTTTATCGAAGCTCTGCTCCCCCGCATTGCTATAGATTTTGTAAGAATGAGCGATGCAGATCCCTTCCTTGGCTGACATATCTTTGAAAGCTTCCATCCCACTTTCTCCATAGTTGCCTGCAAGGAAACAGAGAAGCAGAGGGGAGAGTGTTGGAGTCACCAGGTAGAGCTGGTATGTGGTGGGGCCAGGAGTGTGCAGGTCCCCTGGGAGTGTTGGATTTGGCACTTGAAGACAAGAATGAGATTTTGTTCTTTCACTGATCTGCTTATTTGGACAATATACAATCAAACTCCAGTAGGCACATACACATTGATCTGTTAAAACTTTTCCACTGAGAGAATATCACAATCAGTACTAGCAATCTGGCATCTCCTTTGATTCCAAAAAGCTTATACTCTAGTGTGAGAGGACAGAAAACATTCACCTGCTGTTTTTTCATTCTGTCTCAGTTTCTCATCAGATGACCCTCTCACCCCACTGATGCAGATTTTTGTGTTTAAAGCCATAATGCGTGTGAAGTCGCTCAGTCGTGTCCAACTCTTTGCGACCCCACGGACTGTAGCCTACCAGGCTCCTCTCTCCATGGGATTTTCCAAGCAATAGTACTGGAGTGGAGGGGATCTTCCTGACCCAGGCATCGAACCCAAGTCTCTCGCATTGTAGACAGACGCTTTACCGTCTAAGCCACCAGGGAAGTCACAAAGCCATAATATACAGATGCAAAATACATACTTTATGTGGAATAGATGTACAACTATCTTACTATTATATTTTACAGACTATTATCCATATATTTTATTACTAATCATGACAGTTTATGGTTTTATCGCGTGAAAATTCCAGATCCTTGATTGAGATTTTTAGTCTTGTCACAGATAAAAGTATAAGCGCATTTAAAATATCTGAAGTTTTGTATACCATTGGAAAGTTACTGATTCAGGGGGAATAATTCCAAAGTATTTAGCAAAGTACTGGGGTTAAGGACTGATGGGGATCTTTTAAAATTATGGAACATGGGGATCAAGATTGACGACCACTTATCAGTCAGGAGGTGTATGAAGATATGTGTGACCTCATTTAACTTTCAGAATAATATACTTAGACATATATTATGACCCCCTTCCACAGATAAGAAAACAGATGAGGCAGTTAGGTTTACAGTTGCCCAGAGTTACTATCCCCAGGAGGTGGAAAGCTGCATTCTATTCACAGATCTGTCTAAGACTGAAGATTCTACCCCCTCCACTCTTCTACCACTGACTTTTAGGAGATTCAGAAGTCCAATTATATCTGCATTTCTCTTTCCAATTTAAAGGTCATGATGCTTCAATTTTAGATGTTTTTGGAGCCTTTTGAGGCCCTATAAATCATGACAGGTTCACTTTTTGAGCTTTCAAAAGATAAGCTGGAGAAGGGCGATTAATTTGAAAAATACAGAGGACAATTAGAAGACAGCTGAGCTGTGGGACCAAGCTGTGGGATGGAAATGGCCTAGCAGTCAGGAGATGGAATTTCACCAGGAAGGGTTGATCTCAAAGGAATAAATGAGTACAAGTCATTCAACCGCACACATTTCACGATAAGACGATAAGAGAGATAATAACTGTGCCCTGTAACATTTTGATGTATGGAAAGTTAGTTCGTACATTCGAGCTCAATGCTCCTTACATCAACTCTGTGATAAAGGTGCTATTATCTTCCTTTTGCAGCTGATGCAACTGGAGCTTGCAATTAGCAGGTAGATGGCAGAGTCTGGGTTTGAACACCTATCTTCTCCCTTCTAGCCCTATGTGTGCTCCATCATAGCATGTAAGCACATAGCAAATAAGAGCCTCAGACACTGAGGGTGGGTTTTTGTGAAGTTTCATCCTTGCGAACAAACTGTAAAGGGCAAAACAGAACTAGACCCTTTACAGCAGCTTGATCTCCAGCCAACAAGTATCTGCATATTTCCTTCTTTGGAATTAAAGCAAGAAGCCTCTACAATGATGGCAGGTAGGCAATTTAGTTATTTTTCAATTAACAAAGTTTAAAGGCTCTTCCTGAAAATGTGCCAAGGGAGCTACATTATTAGTCTTACACTAACCTGAGTAATCTATTTTTCGCTGATCATTTTTAGCCAACTCTACTTTTCAATTGACTGTGTTGCACTTGACGGCTATATTAATGCTGGGACATTTGCAAAAATAATTTGATGTTAGTGCATAATGATTGTGATGGCAATAATGAAAATTCTCAATATAGTCATAGTTAGATAGAAAAAATACCTTTACAAAGTAATAATCTTTAGCACGCCTTCTAACAGCCTTGTTTAAACATTGTGTGTTTATACAGTAAGTTATATAGAAACAGCTTGTAATAGAGAACTTTGTTATTAGGTCTGGGTTCTAATTTAGCTTTTATCATCTCTAAGTCTCAGTTTTATCACCTGAAAATCACAGATAACACTGCCTAATATATGGGTTTTTGTATAGCATAATTTATGAATGTAAAATATCTATGGGCTTCTTTGGTGGCCCAGTGGTAAAGAATCTGCCTGCCATACAGGAGATGCTGGTTCTACCTCTGGGTTGGAAACATCCCCGTGGGAAGGAATGGCAACCCATTCTAGTATTCTTTTCTGGGAAATCCCATGGACAGAGGACACTGGCAGGCCACAGTCCAGAGGGTTGCAAAAGAGCAGGACATGACGTAAAGACTAAACAACAACAAAATATCCTATAGGCAGCCTGGGCCTAATAAAACTTCTTATGTGCTGAGTCGCTTCAGTCCTATCTGACTCTTTCAGACCTTATGAACTGTATCCTGCTGGGCTCCTCTATCCATGGGGAATCTCCAGGCAAGAATACCAGAGTGGGT
Organism: Neotragus moschatus; assembly: GCA_006410615.1. Classification (NCBI taxonomy): domain Eukaryota; kingdom Metazoa; phylum Chordata; class Mammalia; order Artiodactyla; family Bovidae; genus Neotragus; species Neotragus moschatus. The sequence continues at coordinate 718,499 of SJYA01003201.1, read as the reverse complement.
TCCCATTTCCTCCTCCGGGGGATCTTCCCAACTCAAGGATCAAACCCTTGTCTCTTGTGGCTCCTACACTGCAGGCAAATTCTTTACCCTGAACCACCAGGGAAGCCCCAATAATTGCATACATTGGGGTTATAAAGAATATTCTAGTATAGTTAAGATGCTCTCTCTTGGAGCAACTAAAATAAACCATGGAGCAAATGGCATTAATTCTGAATGTTAGACTAAAAAATAAGCTTCAACTAGTGAGGGAAATATGATTTTCTCAGAGCAAAGTCCAAGCAGTATTTTTTAAAATTAAAATAGAAAAGAGTTGTCATGTATGTTTAACATAAAAATTCTGCAGAATACTAATTTTAAGTTCATAAAAGAAACCTACTGTAAGCTGGGAATTTAAAAAATGGGAGTATGTGCTCCAATAAAATTGGAAAGCTTTAAGTGTTTAGATTTTTCAGCGGTTATAATGACTATATTTTAGAATTGTATATTTAAAAATAAAGGAGAAACTAAAAACTTTCATAGGCTTCTTGAAGAAAATGAAATTGATTCCAAGCAGGGTACAGAATGAGAAAAAAGGTGAGATGGCAAAGATTTATTTTTCCAAAAAGGAAACAAAGGTGATGGAGAAAGGACGATGTGGTGTAAAATAAGAAACTAGTCTGTGGCTTCATTTCAAGCCACTGGTTAAAGGAAGAAAGAATCATTTTTACATTCTTCTTCAAGTAGCAGAGGCCCTGTGGCTGGGAATTATGAGAAGAAAATGTAATCCTAGTCCAGTTTACTTTCAGTCCACATTAGTTATAGTTGTAATGATGCAAATATCAGTTACTGATTTTTCAACTGTATAAATCCACACATACACAAAGTTCAGTTCAATTCAGTTCAGTTGCTCAGTCATGTTCAACTCTTTATGACCCCATGAACTGTAACACACCAGGCCTCCCTGTCCATCACTACTCCCCAGAGCTTGCTCAAGCTCATGTCCATCGAGTCGGTGATGCCGTCCCAACCATCTCATCCTCTGTGGTCCCCTTCTCCTCCCACCTTCAGTCTTTGCCAGCATCAGGGTCTTTTCAAATGAGTCAGTTCTTTGCATCAGGTAGCCAAAGTATTGGAGTTTCAGCTTCAACACTACACAAGATAGAAAACTTATTATGTAATAGAAAATATTATGTAAGCAATCTTTCCATTGAAAATTAAGGAGAAAGATTATAGGTTGAGCTGTGGACATAGGGAGAACTGACCAGAAAGGGAAGGGTATTAAAATACTCCACTCACTATTTGGAAGTCAAGATACACAGTAAACACAAGAGAGATGATTAACAGAATTACCTGAATCTTAAATAAATGAGATTAATAATTGGAATATACTAAGATGGAATTATAGTAAGATGGAATACTATATGTGAATTAAGAGATGTCTTATGCTCAAGCTCCAATACTTTGGCCACCTAATGTAAAGAATGGACTCACTGGAAAATACTTTGATGCTGGGAAAGACTGAGGGCAGGAGGAGAAGGGGGTAAGAGGATGAGGTGGTTGGATGGCATCACCTATGCAATGGACATGACTCTGAGCAATTTCCAGGAGACAGTGAAGGACAGGGAAGCCTGGCATGCTCCCTTTCATGGTGGCGCAGAGTCAGACATGACTTAGTGACTGAACAACAACAACAAGAGATGTGTATTTTCCATAAATTAAAAAGTAGGCTTTAAAAAAGCAAGCATATATTCATACTGCTTAGAAATATGAAGGTGAAAAATCAGAAAAAAACCCTAAAATTTTATTTCTTACTTTAAGCCATTCTGCACAATATGATTTTGAAAAATATAACGTATAAGTTGATGAAAAAATTTAAATAACACACTTAAAAGTTACTGAAATTGGAAAGTAGATATGGACAGTTTTAAATGGAATGCCAAGTGAATATCACTGAATAAAAAAAAAATCAGCCTGCTGATAGGATTAAATTTTCCTATAATTTCCTTGAATCAAAACATAAAATAGTAAACATTAATTATAACTTTTAGATATCCTGGCTTATTTCTGATAAGAGACACTCATATGAAATTATTATGAAACAATCTCAGTAATAAGAATAACTTGAGAATTTGGGGGAAGCTAATTTTGTAAACAGTATTATTATAGAGCAAAACTGATCCGAATCAAACATTATATCAAACAACTGCTTAGATATCATTTTGTTTTGGTTCAATGTTTCTACCACATCAGTTAGATTTTGCTACACTGTTCTTTAAAACTTTAATTTGTATGCATTTTTTTCAATTTCAACCACAGAATGAGTACCTAATGAATGAAAATGTAAAATAGGATCAAGGTTATTCTTTTTCTTATATCAAGAAAGATATCAATCCTGAAGCCACGGCAGAATGCTTAATTTACATTTATTCTAAGACCAGATGCTCTACTTAAAATCAAATGAGTCATTTCATTTCTAGTATGCCAGAAAAACTTTACAATTGAGATGGTTTCCACAAGATATTATATATCTAAATTAAAATAGAAAAGTCCAGTTAATTCGTCTCCCTCCTGTCAAATGACTAATTACTGTTGATATCTGCTTACTTTAATATTAAGCTCAAGGAATTTTTCTGCAAATTCTTCCCAACCTATGTATCCCTGCATACATTTGTCATTCAGTCTTCCAATAGAGAATTGGTTTTACTTGTCTTTGCTCCAATGAGACTATATATCTTTAGGAAATGTATATTATTCTCTTTTGTATTCTTAAGTCCTTAAAGGAGCCTGGAAGATAGCTTGCACAAGCAGAATTTAAAAAAATAAGTGAATGAATGAGCAGGTACAAAGTTATCAACATTAAGAGGAAATCTGCCAGATGAAAATATTTGTACAATTAATTATCCTTCCTGAACTCAGAATTGCAATGGTTGTGTCTAGAATGTGTCACGTTATTGAATGATTATATATTATTCCACTAAAAACCTGGAATNGTCCTTAAAGGAGACTGGAAGATAGCTTGCACAAGCAGAATTTAAAAAAATAAGTGAATGAATGAGGAGGTACAAAGTTATCAACATTAAGAGGAAATCTACCAGATGAAAATATTTGTACAATTAATTATCCTTCCTGAACTCAGAATTGCAACGGTTGTGTCTAGAATGTGTCACGTTATTGAATGATTATATATTATTTCACTAAAAACCTGAAACGTGAAGTCAAGTGGGCCATAGACAGCATCACTACGAACAAAGCTAGTGGAGGTGATGGAATTCCAGTGGNCATCACTTGATGGATATGAATTCGGGTAAACTCTGGGAGTTGGTGATGGACAGGGAGGCCTGGCATGCTGCGATTTATGGGGCTGCAAAGAGTCGGATGTGACTGAGCAACTGAACTGAACTGAACAGATTTCCAAGTTTGGGCCACTTATTTCAAATCTTACCCTGGAGTCCTTCTATGACATGACCCACAGAGCAGATTATTCACTGTGAGGCAGGACATTATTGAATTTCATCCAAGATGTTTTATTATTGAAAATACTAGAAGGATTTCATTCTGCAAACTCACTGGAGACATTATACCAGGCAGGGCATATATAAGCAACATTTGAGCAATACTCCAATAGATAATTCAGAAAAATAAAGCTAGTATAGCATAACAGTAATTTGGATTTTGAAGTACATACAGAAATAGTAATTATGAAATCCTTACCAAGGATATTAGAATTTGTCAGAAAAGTATGTGCCAAGTGCATTGCTGAGTAGTATAATGTGTTGCTGAACTTTTTTTTTTTTTGGCTACCAGGCATGGTGCTAGAAAATGAAATTTGATCTTCAGAACAAAGGTACAAGTTGACCATACAAATCCATACATGACAGATGTCATGAAATCAAATGAAATAAAAATATATGGGAGTTGGCTTATGTAAAAATCACACAAGTCAATTATAGCCAGAGTGCCATCTTTGGGAATGTGGGTTGCTGGGGGTTGGAATAAAAAATTATGATAACTAGCCCTTCCAGTAACTCTAGTTCATATAACTGGATTGGACTGAGATAGCTAAAACTGAAAGAGAATCAAAGTTAGAAAAAGGATCAAGTTTTAGAATTTATTTTAAATTTCTGCCAAGTAGAAATGCCAAATTGAAAATTGAATGACATTCTGGCTCAGAAAAGAGAAGTTAAAATTGGAAGTATTTGAGATCATCAGAATATGGACAGCAACAGTAATAGATGAGCGTGTAGGATGCGAAAGGAAAAGAGCGCTGCTTACACCCTGAAAAATTCGAACATTTACGCATTAACTGAAAAGACAAAGCTATCAAAGACAACAGAGAAGAAACCAAGAGAATGTATGGCTATGGGAATGAAGATAACAGCACGTTTTACTTTCTTCTGGACATTAACAGTGTGACTACTAAAATGAGACACATAGTGGAAAAAAATCCACTGATTTTGGCAACACAGTCAAAGCCTTAAAGGAGTAGACTGTGAGTAAATGGGAGTCAGAGAGTGAAGACAATATATTTATACAACTTTTTTGAGAGATGCTTGGTGACGGACAGGGAGATCTGACGTGCTGCAATTCATGGGGTCGCAAAGAGTCGGACATGACTGAGCAACTGAACTGAACTGGCAGTGGATAAGAGCTAAGAAGTATGATGATAATAGGAAGAGAATGTGGAAGCCCAAGGAAGGATTTTATTTCTAGATATGGGTACCTTGTGTGTGTGTGCTAGGTTGTTCAGTCATCTCCGACTCTTTGCAGCTCCATGGACTGCAGACTAGCAGGCTTCTCTGCCCATGGAATTTTCCAGGCAAGGACACTGGAATGGGTTGCCATTTCCTACTCTAAGGGATCTTCCTGACCCAGGGATCCAACCCACGTCTCCTGCAACTCTTGCCTTGGCAGGCTGATTCTTTACTACTAGAATCACCTGGGAAGCCCACAGGGTACCTTAGGGAAACTTACTAGAACAGAACATGGGGCAAAATAAGCACTCACAATACATGACAGTTTAATCATCATTATCAACAACATTTACCTAGGTCCCGTGGAATTAGCTGGTAAAAGGTTAATTGTATGAACCAAATATTGCACTAGTCACTTCAAATTAAACTAGTAATAATGACTCTTACTATTACTTAAACCAACCAATCCTATGAGGCAGCTATTATTTCCCACATGTATATTACAGAATGTTTATGAGGAAATAATTTGCCAAATAATTGATATCTGGTGAGTGGAAGAGCTCGAATTTCACCGTTCATCTGTTAAATTTCAAAGTCATGCTCCTTTCCTTTTTTACATTATCGCCCTTGTTGCACCGAGAGAACCACTCAATTTAGTTCAGTGGCTCTTCCAAAGGCACTCACCCTCCACGAAGTGTTTCATCTGAATCCAATTCCAGAGACTACCAGATAGAATCACAGCAAACATGTTATTTAACAAACAGAGCTCTTTCGTCCAATTTCTAGAAATGTTATAGACATGTATTATTTAGTACTAAATGACGCAATCCACATCATTACAGAGAATTGATGTTTAAATATCAGGGTCTTCCTACAAAAATATACAATGCTTAACTATAGCTTTTCTATAGAGAAGGCCTGCAAAATAAGAAGAGGCTTCTGGAAATAGACACGCCATCACACTTATTATTAAATACTTAACTAAATCTTCGTTGCAAAGGAAGGACTTCAGCAGCACAGTGGGAACAGAAAAACCTGGTTCTGACGTTAAAAGGGATACAGTATTTTAATTGTTACCTTGCTGCTGCTGCTGTTGTTTTAGTCACTGTCCTGTCTTGACTCTTTTGCAACCCCACGGACTGTAGCCTACCAGGCTCCTCTGTCCGTGAGGTTCTCCCCACAAGAATACTGGAGTGGGTTGCCATTTCCTTCTGCAGGGATCGAATCCAAGTCTCCTGCACTAGCAGGAGGATCTTTTCCACTAAGCCACCAGGGAAGCCCCAGTTATCTTGTTAGTATAACTTAAACTGAGATTTGAAAGTGAAAACATATCCGTTTATTAATCTTCTAAAAAAAATAACCGTTTTCGCCTTTGTTCTTTTTCTGGCTGTTCTTCCCAAAGGAAAATGAAAAGTTGAGACAGAAGCTATGACCCAGATTCCCATTGTAACCCTGCAGAACTCAACCGCCTTCTGCTTTCCTTGTAAGCTGTCAGCTTCCCAGCTGAAACCTGCCGTGCAAGTCTCATTAAGGGTGATTCCATTTGCTCAGAAAGGACACATCGCTATACGGAACTGTGTGTCAGTGGGTTGGGTGGGTTGGTGAGCTATTCACTGTGTCTGTTTTAGCTCACTAGTCACCTCTGATCCTCGGTTCTAACTGGATCTAATGACAACCCAGAAATTCTCCCATCGCCAGATGAAGGCAGAAAATCCTCTGCAGCAGAGCCAAATCCACTCAAGCTTGACAGCCTTTGCTGAAAAGAAGAAACTTCTTTGACAGCAGCTCCCTGGCCTGCCACCACCGTCTCCAGTGCAGAGCTGTACTGTGTGGGTTCTGTGGCTGCCAGTTCCCCTCTGGAAGCACTCAGTGACTCCCACGGTGATGAGAGGAGGAGCTCAGTTTGGAAGTGTCTGTCTGTACCATCATTCATGGCAGGATTCAGAAATGAGTAGAAAGAACTGAAGCGTTGTGTAATGGCTGTGCTGCTGCTGTGGCTGTTGCTAAATTCTAAGCTCCATTCAGGAGGGGGTCAACCATGCTGGGTTTGGGGATTATGGCCCTGGTGACTGTCATCTCAAGTTGAGATCTTTGCTGTCCAATATCGTAGCCACTGGCCACATGTGGCACATAAGCATTTGACAAGCAGCTAATTCACACTGAGGCACTGTCAGCATAAAACAAAATAGATTTCACAGGCAGTATATAAAAAAAAGACAATGTAAAATATAATATTGATTACATGTTGAAATGATAAATTTTTGGATGTATTCAGTTAAATAAAATATGGTTTGGACTTTAATTTCAGTTTTTACCTTTTCTTAAAACCATAAACATGGCTAGCATTATTTTTATTAGAGAGTAGATTATGTATATAAAGAGATTTATATCCTATACACTTCAGTGTAGAATCTAAATTTTTTAGGATACTCTATGACATCCAGGAGAGTTTTTATTATCTAGCATCTAGCCTTTTTCTCCAGTCTTACTGCTTTTCTTTTCTTTATGTATACACACATATTTCAGCCATACCAAAAATACATAGATCACCAAATACACCATGCTTTCTCCCATCTCTAATTTCACAACACTCCTTGTTATTGCAAAATTCCTCTGTTTAATTCCTGCTCATACTTCAACACTCAGCTGAAAGGGACAGAATTCTCGAGGGCTTCAATTCAAAATAAATAACCTCCACTAAAGACCCTGATACTGGGAAAGATTGAAGGCAGGAGGAGAAGGGGGCGACAGAAGATGAGATGGTTGGATGGCATCACTGATGCAATGGACATGAGTTTGAGTAGGCTCCAGGAGTTGGTGATGGACAAGGAAGCCTGGCGTGCTGTAGTCCAAGGAGTTGCAGAGCTGGACACGACTGAGTGACTGAACTGAACTGATGCCTCAGTGGAGTCACAAAGAGTAAGACACAACTGAGCAACTAACACTTTCCCTTTCACTATGCCTTCATTGCTGATCCCCACTTCAATGTCACAAGATTTTTCACGTTTTATTGAAATTATGTATTTGTTTGACTTGCTAACATGCTGTGAGTTATTCAACAAAAAGGATTACATCTTAATTACCCATTTTTCTCCAGAGCCTTGGCAGCCTTAAGTATGGGCTGAATAAATGCATTTTGGAAAATGAGTATTGAGTTTTCCACCAGCTTTATAGAGATATAATTGACATATCAGTCAGTCAGTTCAGTCAGATAACACTGTCTAAATCTTTAAGGTGTGGACATGATGATTCTATATATGTATTTAATGTGAAATGACTACCACAATAAGGTTAGTTAACATATCTGCCACTTCATACATTTACCAGGATTTTTTTTTTGGGGGGGTGAGAATATTTATCTCACCAAAAGATCTAGTCTCTTAGCAACTTTCATGTGTACAATACAGTATTGATAACTGCAGTCACTACACTGTATATTATATTCTGAGAACTTCTTCATCTTATAAGATAAAGTTTGTATCTTGACCAACATCTCCCCGTTTCCCCTCCTCACCCAGCCATGGGCAACCCCCAGTTTACTCTTTGTGTCTATGGGTTTTTGTTGTTTTTTTTTCACAAGTAAGTGAGATCACATAGTATTTGTGTTTTTCTCTGCTTGACTTATTTTACTTAGTGTAATGCCCTTGAGGTTCATAGACTTTCCATTCATAAATTATTTGAGCATTGACTATGAATAGCTGTGCAAAGCATCTCTGGTAAAGATGAAGCTAATATGCATTCATTGTGATCCAAAAGGGCTAGAGTTGGACTTAGATCTATGAGGAAGGGCAGCACCATTCAGTAACCTGTACCTTGGACAGAGTGAGGAGACAGTATCTGAAATCTTGTTCTTCAACATATCACCCACATGGTCTCTGTATAATATGATATGTATATGGTCCACAGAGTGGGATTTTAAATCTGCCTCCTACATTGTTTTATGAAGTTGCAATGATTATAAAGAGAATTTCACCTTTTCTTATACTTTCTTCACATTTTTCTTACACTTACTTGCTCAAATTTCAATTTTCCATTTCTCAAGATCTACTCCATTTCAAATTCCATTTTCCATTTTTCAGTATACATTCCATTCTGCATTTCATTTTCCATTGCTCAATATATATTTTGAGCCTTGTGGGTAATTCCTAAGCTAACTTTGCTTTCTAAAATTAAATGTTTCCAGAGTCAAAAATTCTATCTAAAGCAGAGTTACTAGAAAGGTGTCTAGTAACATTAAGAAAACTACCATCATTGAAGTGGGAAATTTTGTAACTTATATAACTACTCTTCATTTAATTATTTGCTCTACCTAATTTCTCAGACACTGAATAAAGTATTTGTTCATCTTTTGAGATATTCTACCCTTTATAAGATCTACTTAGTATGATAAAGATTTTATTTTTCTACTCTATGGACTCACGTCAATTTGTTCAGTGAGTCGAACAATGGCAATAATTTTTCATCAGACACGCGACATGCATTTTCCCCATATATATAAAGCCAAAGAAAATAAAACTCAGTATATACATTTCTAAAAGAATTATAATTTGTGCTGATAATAATTGTAACCTTGTTAGGAAGAAATGTACATTTACTTGTAAGTCAGATTCACTAGCTATTGTTTGTTTTTGTTGCTGTTATTTGTTTTTTCTGTTTTTGTTTTTTTAATACTAATAGCTCAGACAATAAAGAATCTGCCTGCAACGCAGGAGACCTGGATTCAATACCTGGGTCAGGAAGAACCCCTGGAGAATGAAATGGCAACCCACTCCAATATTCTTGCCTGGAGAAGTCAAAGGACAGAGGAGCTTGGCGGGCTACAGTCCATGGGGTTGCAAAGAGTCAGACAGGGCTGAGCGACTAACACTTTCATCTGTTCTAAAGCAAGGGGAATATCTCCCAGCCTGGGTCCATAAAGGCTGTGATTTTGGCTCTCTTCTAGAGAGATTTGGCTTTTCTGTGATTTTGGCTTTCTTCTAGAAAGAAGCCCAATTTCAAGCATTCATATGTTGACTCCAGGGTTTTAAATACTTAAAAATGTCACTAAAATCCTTGCTTAATCTAGGGAAAAAGTGAAATAGCTAGAGGAAGATTGATCAGTTTACTAGTTTCTTGATCTTCCGTAGTTTCCATTGGCCTCAGATTCAACACTTTAAGAGGAATCTCAGTCAATACCCAAGTACTTATTGAAATGAATAAAACAATAAAAACCATATGGGGCTGAGGGTTGGGTGGGTATACAAGTCTTTGTTCATATAATATTAATAAGCATATAGAGGGGGTTGGTATAAGAATGTCATATACATATGATAGGCATTTATATATGTTTGCATATATATGAAAGATAATCATATTCAAATGATATGCACATATGTACATATGTATACATATACATATATATATATATATCATAATAAAGGTTCAAAACACTGGGTGGATATAGGTGTTAGAATTCAAAGGAAGGAAAAATTACTTCTAACTGGACACCTCAGGTGATGAGGCCTGCACTATATCCCTTTTGCATCTTCTGTTTCCCTCTTCAGTGATGTCTGGGTAATTTTAATTTTTATATTTGACATGGCAAATAGCTTAGCTACCCCCTATTTCAAAGGATTAGTTCATTCAGGTGAAGCAGATGTTATCAAGCTCTTCTCCATCTGTCCCACATGATTATGAAGAGTCCCATAGCCCCGGTCCTCCATAACACAAGGCTAAGGGAAATCAAGAGACACAGGGAAGCAGAGGAAGTCAGTCCAAGAGTGGATTACTGAGGCTGTTAGATTGTTCATTTCATGGGAACATCTTTCAAGAGGCCATTAAGACTGCGACTCAAGGCTGTGCTGAGGAGGAAGAGAGAACAATATGTCCTCAGTCTCTTAACTGCCAATGGTTACAGACTGCCTCCAAAGCGCACTGATTCCCATGTTCTTCCTTCTATCATTAATTGGTTTCCAGCTGTCTTAGCAAGGTATTAAGGTAACTCCTGGGCTTCCCTGGTGAGTCAGATGGTAAAGAATCCATAAGCAATGCAAGAGACCCAGGTTCGATCTCTGGGTCAGGAAGGTCCTCTGGAGAAGGGAATGGCAACCCACTCCAGTATCCTTTTGTCTGAAGAAGCCCATAGTCAGAGGATGCTGGCAGGCCAGTCCATGGGGTTGCCAAGAATCAGACATGACTGAGTAACTAAGCACACACACATCACACCTGCAGGTAACTCCTAAGTAGAGAGAGAGGAAGCAAGACATTACTGACTCATACCCATGTACAGTAATATCGAGTCCATGCAAAGCTGGTCACTGCAGCATCGCTGTCCAGTCAATCAACTGTGTCCGACTGTGACACCATGGACTGCACCACGCCAGGCTTCCCTGTCCTTCAGCATCTTCCAGAGCTAGCTCAAGCTCATGTCTATTGAGTTGGTGATGCCATCCAGCCATCTCATTCTGAGGCCTTCTTCTCCTGCTGCTTTCAATCTTTCCTAGTATCAGGGTCTTTTCCAAAGAGTCGGATCTTCGCATCAGGTAGCCAAAGTACTGGAGCTTTAGCATCAGTCCTTCCAACGAATATTCACGGTTGATTTCCTTTAGGATTGACTGGTTTGATTTCCTTGCTGTTCACGGGACTCTCAAGAGTCTTGAAATCATGAATTCTGTGACACTCAGCCTTTTTTATTGTCCAGCTCTCACATCCATACATGACTACTGGAACAACCACAGCTTAGACTATACTATTACTTTGTCAGCAAAGTAATGACTCTACTTTTTAATAAACTGTCTAGTTTGTCATAGCTTTTCTTCCAAGGAGCAAGAATCTTTTAATTTCATGGCTGAAGTCACCGTCCACAGTGATTTTAGATCCCAAGAAAGTAAAGTTTGTCACTGTTTCCACTGTTTCCCCATCTATTTGCCATGAAGTGATGGGACTGGATACCATGATTTTATTTTTTTGAATGTTGAGTTTTAAGCCAGCTTTTTCACTCTCCTCTTTCACCTTCATCAGGAAGCTCTTGAATTCCTCTCTGCTTTCTGCCATGAGGGTGGTGTCATCTGCATATCTGAGGTTATTGATACTTCTCCCAGCAATCTTAATTCCAGCTTGTGCTTCAACCAACCTGGCATTTCATATGATGCAGTCTGCATATAAGTTGAATAAGCAGGGTAACAATATACAGCCTTGAAGTTCTCCTTTCCCAATTTGGAACCAGTCCGTTGTTCCATGTCTGGTTCTAACTGTTGCTTCTTGACCTGTATACAGGTTTTGCAGGAGGCAGGTAAGGTGTTCTGGTATTCCTGTCTCTTCAAGAATTTTCCACAGTTTGTTGTGATCGACACAGTTAAAGGCTTCAGTGTAGTCAATGAAGCAGAAGTAGATGTTTTTCTAGAACTCTCATGTTTTTTCTATGATCCAACAGAATGTGGCATTTTGCTCTTTTGTTCCTTTTCCTTTTTGAAGTCCAGCTTGAACATAAGTATGTTGAAGCCTAGCTTGGAGAATTTTGAGCATTACTTTGCTAGCATATGAAATAAGCACAAAGGTGTGGTAGTTTGAACATTCTTTGGCATTGCTTTTCTTTGGGATTGGAATGAAAGCTGAACTTTTCCAGTCCTGTGGCCACTGCTGAGTTTTCCAAATTTGCTGGCACATTAAGTGCAGCACCTTAACAGCATCATCTTTTAGGATTTGAAATAGCTCAGCTGGAATTCCATAAATTCCACTATCTTTGTTTGTAGTGATGCTTTCTAAGATACACTTGAAGTCACACTCCAGGATGTCTGCTCTAGGTGAGTGATCACACCATTGTTATCTGGGTCATGAAGATCTTTTTCATATAGTTCTTCTGTGTATTCTTGCCACTTCTGATTCTGTTAGGTCCACGCTGTTTCTGTCCTTTACTGTGCCTATCTCTGCATGAAACGTTCCCTTAGTATCTACATTGGCTGGGAGTAAAATAAAGAACAAAGGTCTAGAAATAAGTAAGGTCAAGATCTGAAGTGGTATGTTAAATAACATCTGTACAGGCAAGGGGAAAACACTGGAGTCATTTATACTATTTGCAAATATCTCTATTTCATAGCTTTTGATGGAGTTTCCTTGACTCTCAGAATATGAGGGACATCTGGTGGTAAATGTTTAGCAACAACTTCTCTACAAGGGTGTATGTGTGTATGAAATTATGAAATAATTGTAGCACATAATTTAGAAATAATAATAAACTGCACAATCCTCTTTTTATAAAGTGCCTTCACTGAATTTTGACAAAATCCTGTGTCAGTGATCAATGTATGGTTACAATGGACTAATCAGTGTATTTCTGACATGGATGGTGACTGAAAGTTTTATGCTAAGATGTTTGATGAAAGTGAAACCAAATAAGTTGTATATCAGATCTTTGCTCACCAATCCGTGGCACAAGTAACTCCTGTGCTAGATTGGAAAACAGTTTCAAAAAGTATATTCTTTTACATTCTTATATTGTGCTATTCCCAATATGATGGTTATAGACATGACACACTTAACATTTAATCTGAATTGTTAACAATTTCTTCATTACTTTCTTAAGTGTAGACAATAAAAATCAAGCCTCAAATTTTTAGCAATATTCTCACTATGACTAATTTCAAGCTACCAACATTATGTGATTGAATATGGAGCTGGAAATAGATGCATAATAGCATACCAATATACAGTATATTGACCATATAAATACTATGGCTGTAAATAGCTTAAAGAGTATAGAAAACAATAAAATGTTGTCAAATAATTAGTAATTTGTTTTTCACTACAATTTCCTGATATTTTACTTCTTTAATATAATTCATTTGATAAAATGTAATGTTTAATAATGCTCATGCTTAACAAAAGACTTGAAAATTTAACCATTCTCTGTGCATATTTCTCTGAGCTATTGCCAGCCCCAACACTGGACTATGGCAATAGAATCTTCTAAGATTTTTCTCATCAATATCTGTCATGTTTTCAATTACTCCAGGACTTTGAAAGAGCCATTTTGCTTACAGTGATTACAATAGAGACTTTCTTTGTAAGAAGATTCAATACAATAAAGGTGAAATTTTGGTGGTGGAGAGAGGAAGATTATATAACTTCTGTTTGAATATGTCAGGAAAATGTCTTCCCATAAACAGAATTTTAGTTGGGCCTTGCAGAAGGAGTGGGTTTTGACAATAAGGAGATGGTATACCAGGTGCTTCCCTGGCAGTCCAGTGGTTAGCACTTAGTGTTTTCACTGGTGTGGTCCTGGGTTCAATACCTGGTTGAGGAAGCTACATGGTGCAGCCAAGAAAAAAAAAAAAAGTCCAGGTTTTTCGGACTTCCTGCTGGTCCAATGGCTAAGGCGCTGTGCGGGGTGCTGGGGTTTGATCCGTGGGCAGGGAACCAGACCCACATGCAACAACTCAGAGTTTGCATTCTGCAACTAAAAGTTCCCCATGCCACAGCTTAAGATCCCACATGCCACATCAAGGATCCAAGATCCTATACGCCACAGTGAGACTCAGCATGGCAAATAAATGAATAAATATTTTAAAATATATTTTAAAAAGAAAAGAAGATGGCATTCCAGAAGGAGCAAACAGAATGACACAGCCAGGCTGGGGTGGGTAAGTGTGTGGTGAAGATCTGGTTTTCCCACCGCAGAGGTTACAAGGTGGGAGGACCAGAAGTAGGCTAGGATCACAAGGCAGAGGCCCTAACTTCTTAGACAAAGAGGTACAAGAGAAGGGGTTTGAGAGAGCAGGTGACATTATATGAACTGCACTTAAGAAAGAGAACACTAGCGATCATGAGACAAGAGGGTAGAGTGATGGTTAAGAGAGGAACAATAGGGTTTTATAATCACAACACTTAGAAGTAATAAGGGACTGAATTAGAATGGGGACAATGGAAATAAAAATAGGCAGTATGCGGGGCCACTTGGTAATACTACTCAGAGGGTGCTGACATTCACATGGACCACAAAGTGAGTAATGGTCTTTGGAAGTATGCTTTGTGACTGTTTAAGAAAAAATACTGACATGTTATTACGTCATATGAGATTAGAAAAGAGAGAAAGCAGGAAGCTTAGTTTGGAGGTTAACGCAGCAGTCAGGTGAGAGAGGATGGTACCTTGAAAGTGGTGGCAGTGGACATTACATCCTACACAGGCTATTCAGTTTTGGTCTTGATCCCAGAGCACTCTTTGCCCAAGTTATAGGTTGAATTGTACGTTCTTCAAGCTTATATGTTGCAATTCTAATATCTAGTACCTCAGAATGGAGAAGGCAATGGCAGTCCACTCCAGTACTCTTGCCTGGAAAATCCCATGGATGGAGGAGCCTGGCAGGCTTCAGTCCATGGGGTCGCTAAGAGTCAGGCACGACTGAGTGACTTCCCTTTCACTTTTCACTTTCCTGCATTGGAGAAGGAAATGGCACCCCACTCCAGTACTCTTGGCTGGAAAATCCCATGGACAGGGAGCCTGGTGGGCTGCAGTCCATGGGGTCGCTAAGAGTTGGGCATGACTGAACGACTTCCCTTTCACTTTTCACTTTCACGCATTGGAGAAAGAAATGGCAACCCATTCCAGTGTTCTTGCCTGGAGAATCCCAGGGATGGAGAAGTCTGGTGGGCTGCTGTCTATGGGGTCACACAGAGTCGGACACGACTGAAGCGACTTAGCAGCAGCAGCAGTACCTCAGAATGTTAATGTATATGGAGATAGGACCTTTGAAGAGGTACTTAAGGTAGCATGAAGTCATATGGCTGACCCCCACATTCACTATGATCAGTGTTCTTTTGAGAAGAGGTGATCAGGACATAGACATGCACAGAGAAAAAACTATAAGAGGACCCAGGGAGAAGATGACCATCCACAAGTCAAGGAGTAAGGCCCTAAGAAAGAACCAACACAGCTGACACACTGATCTTAGACTTTTCGTCTGCAGAGCTGCGAGGACATAAATTTCTTTTGTTTCAGCCACCCAGTTTATGGTTCTTTGTTACTGCTGCCCAAGCAAACTAATTTGGTCCTCTGCAGCTTACCAAAACTTCTAGTCACCAAAGGTACCCAAATTCATAGGCAAGATAAAAATGAATACAGTTTTGTTGTCACAGGTATCATGATATGTGGAAAGCACACTGGCTTTTGCAATAAAAAGACAAAGTCTGAATCTTATATCTGCAAATAGATAGAGGAGCCTAGATAACTTATTTAAATGTCTCTGAGCTTCAGTTTTCAAAATCACATCAGATACGGTAGGACAACCACCAGTCCAAAGCCTGGCACAAAATACACATTCTACAAAGGCTAGTTCCTGTCCTAGCTGTCTTAGTTTTCCTGTTCCAAAAAGGCAGCTACCAAATTGGCCTAAAAAATGTCTCAAAAGTTAGATTAAGTTTAAATTTCATTGGAATTAATCAAACCTGGCTCCATCACTCATTTCAGCATTTGTGTATGTTGGTTAGACTTTCCTAGCCTTTGTTTCCTTATCTAGAAAATTCTCATAAAGTGGTTACAAGGGTTAAATGTGATATTGGCATGTGAAATGCTTAGAACAATGTCTGGTACATAAAAAAAGAGCCTCAACAAGTATAGCTGTTATTAATCATATGCATATTTTTATAAATTCTTTTTGCTCATTCTATTTGCCGTCACCATCTGTGACCAACTCTTAGTAGAAACTCTCCCTGTGTTGTTGCTTCTAATCTCAACTCTTTGGCTAACACCTACAGCTCTCAATTTATAACTCCAGGTAGATACCTGGAATATGTTCATTCAACTACTGCCAAGCATTCTTCCAAAAAATGTAAAACTAAAGCTGCTCCTTAGATAGGGTAGTGCACTGAGTGTAATGCTATTAAAAAGTAACAACATTTTAATGTTTCTTAAAAACATGATCACTACCCCTACTACTTAGGTAGGTAACTCAAAAAGCAAATTAGAACAGACATAACTTCTGTCAACAGGGAACTTAATAGCTAACGCATCTTGATTGGTTTCACCCAGTGTTTTCATAATCACTCATGGTCCAATTCCCTTGTCCTCATTTTGAAGCTAATGAAATCCCAGGAGAGTACCGAAGTGTTGGCTTTTTTCACTCTGTTGCACTAATGTCTGCTCTTTTCCCCACACTCTAATCCTTTAATCATACCTTTGGGATACTACAGTGGAGTAAACCATTTGGGATTACCTAATACACAGAAATTGCAAAGTCTCCTCTGAAGCATATGGAGGCTGCCTGTGTGGCTTACTTCCTCCTTGTCCCTCAGGATATCTATGATTCTTCCCAGGTCTGCAGGGGGCACTTCTGGCTGAGAAAAGTCCCTGATATGGGAGTCCTTTCTACTCCTAGTGTTGCACTAAAAAGGCAAGTCAGTTTTAGAAACAATTCTAGGATTCAAGACTATGTTCGGTCATGAACTTGTGGCATTGTAGGCCACCTATGGAGAAAAGGAAATGACTGTGGTCATGTTTAAGTTTAATAAGAACTCATTCTTGTTGATACCATCATGGTATCAGTCCTGCTTCCAAGAAGGGCCATGTATGGGCATAGTCCCTTTTCCTAGCAACAGACTCCCTTGTCTCTCTGTTGAGATGAGTCGAGTCTACAGTCTACTTTACATTCACAGCTCTTTAGCCTCCTGGCCTCAGTGATTAGCCTAAAGAAGTGAAAAGTTACTTGAGGTTCTTTTTGATTGTTTTGTTTTTTTTTTTAACTCAACCTAACATAGCAAATCTCTTTATTCTCTACAATAATGTAAGCCAAGAGAAGTGAGCAACCATGGTTCTAGACTCATGAAGAAATGAAAAGAAAATCAATGCCCCAGTGAAAAAGGGAAAAATTAAGAGGTGAACGGAGTAGATCTGTCAATACTGGGCCCTACTTTTATGTTAGTTTCCTCTATTGCATTCCTGGCTTTCATAATTATGCAAATAAATAAATAAATTCCCTTTATTAGTTAAGCTAACCTGAATTCAATTTCTATCCATTTACAATGATAGCTTCCTGACTGGTGTTCTAGTCAAAGTCAGAAACAAGAATAAGATAAAGGGATGAATGATTTCATAGATGTGTTAGAACTTTAGCTAAGCCACAGAGAAAGGGCAGTAGAGACAGTAAATAGTAGGTTTCAGAGAATCCCACATATGAAGCAGAACCTTACATGAAGTTGAGAGGAGGGATAACAGACATGAATTATACTTGTAGCTGTCATCAGGCTTTTCTGAATCACAGAGTCTATGTGAGTTAACAATGGGAGAAAGTCCTAAAATACAAAAAGATATCAAAGCCGGGTGGAGAGCTTCACCCTAATGTAGCAGATGACAAAACCATTAATACATCAAGCAGGAAAGTTCCAGAATAAATGCTGTATTAATTTGGGGGCAGGGGGGGAGGTGTTTGTAGCAATGATTGGAGGAAAGAACAGTGAACTATCATATGAGAAGTTACTGAAGGGATCAACTACAAGACAACAAGAGCCTGGAACAGGACACAGGCCACAGAAACGGAGAAGAATGAGGCACCTGGAAGAAGAAAGTGGCGTTTGGCATTATAAAGAGTGGTGGAAAACAGGTTAGACTTCAGAGTACACAGGTAACATGAGAAATAGGAGGTACACAGAGTCTTTCTAAATTTTTTTTATTAATTTTTCAATTGGTGGAAAATTACTTTACAACTCTGCGTTGATTTCTGCCATACAACATTCCCTCCCTTGACTCCCTCTCCTCCCCTCATGCCACCCCTCTATGGACTGAAAATTCTTGTACATACATGGGGATGAATGAAAGGAGGTAATCAACCTACATTAGGTAAATCAACGCTATCAAGAAATGTACTCACGTATTAGGGAAGCTTTCACCCCTGTGATATTTTCATTCTTCAGAGTAATATAAAATGCTATTTACTAAAAAAAGACGTAACAAAGATTAAACCAAGGGCTACAATTTTAAACTAAATGACTTCACCTGCATTCTGCTGGCAGGTCAAGATGTAAGAATGCACAAACACAATGTGATAAGATAAATTCAGTCATTCAAGAATTATAATACAGTGAAAGATAAAAAGCAGGGATAATTTAAAATCTATACTGCATGGTGTGGGAGTGACTGTGAGGTGATACCCCACATCCAAAAGCAAAGGAGAAGCCCCAGCAAGATGGTAAGAGGGGCAAAACCACATTTAGAACCAAACCTCATTCCTGCCAGAGACGCTCAGAGTGCTTAGACAAACCTTGTGCACACCAGGACCCAGAGACCCCATGGAGCCTGAGCCAGAACTGTGCCTGAGTCTGCTGAGGCATGGGCCAGCAGTGGACGGGGTGCACCAGACCTGAGTATGACATAAGCCTCAGGAGGAGGTCGCCATTAACCCCACCAAGAGCTGCCCAAACTTACACAGGACTGGGGAAATAGACTCTGGGAGGGCACAAACAGAACCTTGTATGCCTCAGGACCCAGGAGAAAGGAGCAGTGACCCCACAAGAGACTGACCCAGACTTGCCCGTGAGTATCCAGGAGACTCCAGTGGAGGCGTGGGTCAGCAGAGGGCTGCTGCGTGGTCAGGGGGACTGAGTGTAGCAGTACCTGCATGGGACCTTTGGAAGGAAGTCACCATTATCTTCATTACCTCCACCATGGTTTGCTGCTGTTACTGCTGCTAAGTCGCTTCAGTCGTGTCCGACTCTGGGCGATCCCACAGATGGCAGCCCACCAGGCTCCCCCATCCCTGGGATTCTCTAGGCAAGAACACTGGAGTGGGTTGCCATTTCTTTCTCCAATGCAGGAAAGTGAAAAGTCAAAATGAAGTTGCTCAGTCGTTTCCGACTCTTAGCGACCCCATGGACTGCAGCCTACCAGGCTCCTCCATCCATGGGATTTCCCAGGCAAGAGTACTGGAGTGGGGTGCCATTGCCTTTGGCCCCAGGTAAATAGCAGGGAAGGAGCAGAGCTCCACCCATCAACAGAAAATTCCATTAAAGGTTTACTGAGCATGGACCCACCCATCAGAAAAGACTTCCCCCTCAGTCTCTCCCATCAGGAAACTTCCATAAGCCTCTTATCCTTATCCACAAGAGGGCAGACAGACCAAAAACCAATCACAGGAAACTAACCAATTTAATCACATGGACTGCAGCCTTGTCTTCCCTGATGGCTCAGACGGTAAAGTGTCTGTCTACAATGTGGGAGACCCGGGTTCGATCTCTGGGTCGGGAAGATCCACTGGAGAAGGAATTGGCAACCCAATACTATTGCCTTGAAAATCCCATGGGCAGAGAAGCCTGGTAGGCTACAGTCCATGGGGTCGCAAAGAGTTGGACATGACTGAGTGACTTCACTCACTTCACAGCCTTGTCTAACTCAATGAAACTATGAGCCATACCATGAAGGGCCACCCAAGATGGTCAGGTCATGGTGGAGAGTTCTGACAAAACGTGGTCTACTGGAGAAGGGAATGGCAAACCACTTCAGTGTTCTTGCCTTGAGAATCCCATGAACAGTATGAAAAGGAAAAAAGATAGGACATTGAAAGATGAATTCCCCAAATCAATAGATGCCCAATATGCTACCAGAGATCAGTGGAGAAATAACTCCAGAAAGAAGAGACAGAGCCAAAGCAAAAACAACACCCAGCGGTGGATCTGACTGGTGATGGAAGTAAAGTCTGACGCTATAAGAACAATAGTGTATAAGAACCTGGAAGGTTAGGTCCATGAATCAAGGCAAATTGGAAATGGTCAAACAGGAGATGGCAAGAGTGAACGTTGACATTCTAGGAATCCGTGAACTAAAATGGACTGGAATGGGTGAATTTAACTCAGATGACCATTATATCTACTACTGTGGGCAAGAATCCTTTAGAAGAAATGGAGTAGGCATCATAGTCAACAAAAAAGTCTGAAATGCAGTACTTGGATGCAATCTCAAAAACGACAGAATGGTCTCTGTTTGTTTCCACGGACACCATTCAGCATCACAGTAATCCAAGTCTATGTCCCAACCAGTAATGCTGAAGAAGCTGAAGCTGAAGTTAAATGGTTCTATGAAGAACTACAAGACCTTCTAGAACTAATACCCCCCAAAATATGTCCTTCTCATTATAGGGAACTAGAATGTAAAAGTAGGAAGTTAAGAAATAAGTGGAGTAACAGGCAAATTTGGCCTTTAAGTACAGAATGAAGCAGGGCAAAGGCTAACAGAGTTTTGCTAAGAGAACGCACTGGTTATAGCAAATACCCTCTTCCAACAACACAAGAGAAGACTCTACACATGGATATCACCAGATAGTTAACACCAAAATCAGATTGATTATAATCTTTGCAGCCAAAGTTGGAGAAGTTCCATAGAGTCAAAAAAAAGAATGGGAGCTAACTGTGGCCCAGACCATGAACTCTTTACTGCCAAATTCAGACTGAACTTGAAGAAAGTAGGGAAAACCACTAGACCATTCAAGTATTACCTAAACCAAATCCCGTATGATTCTACAGCGGAAGTGACAAATAGATTCAAGGGATTAGATCAGAGAGTGCATGAAGAACTTGGATGGAGGTTTGTTATATTGTACAGGAGGCAGTGTTCAAGACCCTCCCCAAGGAAAAGAAATGCAAAAAGGCCAGACGGTTGTCTGAGGAGGCCTTACAAATATCTGAGAAAAGAAGAGAAGCAAAAGGC
The DNA here is from genome assembly GCA_006410615.1 of Neotragus moschatus. NCBI lineage: Eukaryota > Metazoa > Chordata > Mammalia > Artiodactyla > Bovidae > Neotragus > Neotragus moschatus. Next base: position 697,166 of record SJYA01003201.1, on the reverse strand, counting down.
AAAGGAGAAAAGGAAAGATATACCCAATTGAATGCATATTTCCAAAGAATAGCAAGGAGAGATAAGAAAGCCTTCCTCAGTGATCAATGCAAAGAGATGGAGAAAAACAATAGAATGGAAAAGACTAGAAATCTCTTCAAGAAAATTGGAGATACCAAGGGAATATTTCATGCAAAGATGAGCACAATAAAGGACAGAAATGGTATGGACCTATGAGAAGCAGAAGATATTAATAAGAGGTGGCAAGAGTACACATGAAAACTATACATTAACGATCTTCACGACCCAGATAACCACAATGGTGTGATCACTCACCTAGAGCCACACATGCTGGAATGTGAAGTCAAGTGGGCCTTGAGAAGCATCACTACAAACAAAGCTAGTGGAGGTGATGGGATTCCAGATGAACTGTTTCAAATCCTAAAAGATGATGCCATGAAAGTCCTTCACTCAATAAGCCAGCAAATTTGGAAAACTCAGCAGTGGCCACAGGACTGGAAAAGGTCAGTTTTCATTTCAATCCCAAAGAAAGGCAATGCCAAAGAATGCTCAAACTACCACACAATTGCACTCATCTCACACGCTGGTAAGTAATGCTCAAAATTCTCCAAGCCAGGCTTCAACAGTACGTGAACCATGAACTTCCAGATGTTGAAGTTGGTTTTAAAAAGGCAGAAGAACCAGAGATCAATTTGCCAACATCTGCTAGATCATAAAGTCTTTGACTGTGTGGATCATAACAATCTATGGAAAATTCTTCAACAGATGGGAAACCAGACAACCTGATCTGCCTCTTGAGAAATCTGTATGCAGGTCAGGAAGCAAAAGTTAGAACTGGACATGGAACAACAGACTGGTTCCAAATCTGAAAGGAGTACATCAAGGCAGTATACTGTCATCCTGCTTATTTAACTTCTATGCAGAGTACATCATGAGAAACTCTGGGCTGGATGAAGCACAAGCTGGAATCAAGTTTGCTGGGAGACTCATTAGTAAACTCAGATACACAGATGGCATGACCCTTATGGTAGAAAGTGAAGAAGAACTAAAGAGTCTCTTGATGAAAGTGAAAGAGGAGAATGAAAAAGTTGGCTTTAAATTCAGCATTCAGAAAACTAAGATCATGGCATCTGTTCCCATTACTTCATGGCAAATAGATGGGAAACAGTGGAAATGGTGACAGACTTCATTTTGGGGGGCTCCAAAATTACTGCAGATGTTAACTTCAGCTATTAAATTAAAAGATGCTTGCTCCTTGGAAGAAAAACTATGACCAACCTAGACAGCATATTAAAAAGCAGAGACATTACTTTGCCAACAGAGGTCTGCCTAGTCAAAGCTATGGTTTTTCCATTAGTCATGTTTGGATGTGAGAGTTGTACTATAAAGAAAGCTGAGCGCTGAACAATTGATGTTTTTGAACTGTGGTGTTGGAGAAGACTCTTGAGAGTTCCTTGGACTGCAAGGAGATCCAACCAGCCCATCCTAAAGGAAATCATCCCTGAATATTCATGTGAATGACTGATGCTGAACTGAAACTCCACTACTTAGGCCACCTGATGCAAAGAAGTGACTCATTTGAAAAGACCCTGAGGCTAGGAATGATTGAAGGTGAGAGGAGAAGGGGATGACAGAGGATGAGATGGCTGGATGGCATCACTGACTCAATGGACATGGGTTTGAGTAAGCTCTGGGAGTTGGTGATGGACAGGGAGGCCTGGTGTGCTGCAGTGCATAGGGTCGCAAAGAGTCGGACACGACTGAGCGACTGAACTGAACTGATACCTTATCAAAATAAGTGTTCTAAATAGCAAACTCTTGATAATCTAAGGTATTGCTACAAGTCTTTTCTCCTTCAAAAACCTCTGTGTTTTATAAAACCAGAAATCATAAAGTCCTAGAATAAAACATAAGCTGAATACTCTTGGACATTGTCTTAGCAATGTTTTTTTTTTTTTTTTTTTTTAAATGTCTCCTCGCAAAAGGGAAATAGAGAAAAAATAAACGAGACCTCATCAAACTAAGGAGCTTGTGCCCAGTTAGGAAACTATCAACAGAATAAAAAGGCTGCCTGTTGAATACGAAGACTTATTTGCAAGTGAAACATCCTACAAGGAGTTGATATCTAAATTATACAGAGAGCTCACGCTCAGACAATTCAATCTCAAAAACTGAACGATCTGATTAAAAAATGGGCAAAGGACCAGAATAGATGTTTTTCTAAGGAAGATATATTGATAGCCAACAGATACATGGAAAGATGTTCAACATCACTCTTCATCAGGGACATGCACATAAAAACCGCAATGGAATAATCATCTCACACCTGCCAGGATGGCTGCTATCAAAAAGACAAGAAAGAATAAGCACTTGCTAGTCTATGGAGACATGGGAATGCTCATGCGCTATTGGTGGAATTATAAATTAGCATAACCACTAGGGAAAACAGCCTGGAGGTTCCTCAAAAAATGAAAAATAGAGTTACCAGATGATCTAGCAATTCTTATTCTGGGTATTTATCTGAAGAAAACAACCACAAAAAATAATTCGGAAAGAGATATGTGCCTCTATGTTTTCTGCATCATTATTTACAATAGCCAAGACGTGGAAGCATCCTCAGTGTCCATCTCTAGATGAATGGATAAAAAGGCACAAGGCATATGCAGGCACATTTGCGGAAATACCACTCAGCCATAAAGAAGAAAAGAAAAATTGCCATTTGTGACAACATAGACAGATCGAGAGGGTATTATGCTCTAGAAATAAATCAGAAGTGAAATAAATCAGACATAGAGAAAACCATATGATGTCACTTATATGTGGAATTTAACAGGCAAAATAAATGAACAAACAAAACAAGTGAGAAATAGATTCATAGATACAGAGAAAAACTAATGGTTGCCAGAGGAGAGGCAGTGGGATGTTGGGCGAAATAAGTGAAGGGGATCAAGAGGTAGAAACTTCTAGTTAAAAACTAAGTAAGTCATGGGGATATAATGTATAGTAAGGAGAATACAGTCAGTAATATTGTACTAATGTTTTACGGTGACAGATGGTTAGTAGATGTATTGTGGTCATCAGTTCGTAATGTTGTCAACATATTATCCCCAGTGGTACGTTATATCGACTATACTTCAATTTAAATGAAATAAAAAACCTCTATATTTTAAATGAGGGCGCTTTTAGAATACATAAAAATAATTTCATATGGTAATTGTATTCTGAGTATTAATGACAGCAAAACAGAGCATATAAAATGTTCTATGGTAATCAAATCTACCTTTATAGGGCAACGCATGCAATTACAGTGCTTTAAAGACATCCATTAAATGACAATAAACTAAAAGATGAAATGATCAAAAACTAAACAGTAAGTATTTATTGAGCATTTACATTGGGAGCCCCTGGGCACTGAGATGGGTATACAGAATGCTGAGACAGGCCATGACTTTGAGAAGCTTGCTGCTGCTGCTAAGTCACTTCAGTCGTGTCCGACCCTGTGCGACTCCATAGACGGCAGCCCACCAGGCTCGCCCGTCCCTTGGATTCTCAAGTCAAGAACACTGAAGTGGGTTGCCATTTCCTTCTCCATTGCAGGAAAGTGAAAAGTGAAAGTGAAGTCGCTCAGTCGTGTACGACTCTTAGTGACACCATGGACTGCAGCCTACCAGGCTGCTCCATCCATGGGATTTTCTAGGCAAGAAGCCTACATTACAGTAAAAAAAAAAATCACTTAAAAATAGAAATAACAATTCAATACAATATATAAAAGAAGCAGGCTGGAGATTTGTATACTAATTCGTAAAACTTGAAGTTCAAGAAAGAAGGCACTGCAAATGAAGGGAGAGAGACACAAAGGTGAAGGGGTATAAGCTCATTGTGAGTCAATAATGTATTATCTAGTTTGGCTTAATGTGAAATAATGCCATAACACAAAAGAAGGTCATTAGACTGAAAAGACAACTTCAAGGCAAATGACAGAGCATGTTGAGTATGTGTTGAGTAAATTAGCCCCAAACCAACTGGTCTTAGAATCTTCTTCCCTAGCCAGTTGTCACTTAACTGGTCTGAGAATCTTCTTCCCTAATAGCCAGTTGTCACTTATATGTACATGGACCACTGAGAAGTAAAGAGGTGTCTTCTGTCTACCCTACCTTTACAGGGTTTCTTACCTTGTCTCCATAGCCTCAAAGAGTCTACAGGTTGAATCCATTACATTCATGAATTTGGTTAGGCAAAATTTTTATGAAACGTACCAAAACTGTAGAATGCAGTATATCAGCATTTAGAAGGAAACTGATGGCAATAAATCCTTAAACTCGAAATGAAAAAGCCTTAAATCAATAATCAAACCTTCAACCTTAAACAAATAAGCTATGCTCTGAACTTAATAAGCTAGAAAAATAGGGAACAAGTTAATCCCAAAGCAAACAGATGGAAGGAAATAACATACGTAAGGACAGATATTGATGAAAGCTAAAACAGAAAAACCATTGACAAAATAAATNTCAATAATCAAACCTTCAACCTTAAACAAATAAGCTATGCTCTGAACTTAATAAGCTAGAAAAATAGGGAACAAGTTAATCCCAAAGCAAACAGATGGAAGGAAATAACATACGTAAGGACAGATATTGATGAAAGCTAAAACAGAAAAACCATTGACAAAATAAATGAAACCTGAAGTTGAACCACCTAGCCATAATGACCATGATTAAAAGAGGGGTGAGGAAAAACACAAATAACCAGGGATGAAACATGGAGATCGCTAAATACCTACAGGTATTAAAAGTTTACTAACAGCTCTCAACAAAAATTTGACAGCTTCGCTGAAATGGAATAATTTTTTCAAAGTCACACCTATGAAAGCTCTCTCAAGAAAAAAATGGGTAATCCCTATAGTTTTACTTTTGGTAAAATAGTAAGTCAATATTTAAAATTCCTCCAAAAATAAAGCTCCAGGCTCAAATCATCTTACTACTGAATTTCTCCAAACATTTAAGTTGGATATAATACCATTTCCATACAGTCTCTTTCAGAAAATAGGATAAGAAAAAGCAATTCACAATTCATTTTATAAAGCCAGAAATGTCCTAAACCAAAGTGTGAAAAGATATTACAAGAAAAGTACAGACCTATACTCCTAATGAGCATAGACAAGAAAAACCCTTAATAAAATGTTAATAAATTCCATCAATATATTAAAAAAACACCACAGAGTATGACTTTTTACTCTAGGAATGCAAGACTAGTTAAATATTCAAAAATCAAGTAATATAAACCACCAAATTAACAGAATAAAGAAGAAATATAACAAGGTCCTCACAATATTTGCAGAAAAACTTTAGGTAAGATTCAATGCCCACTCAAAATAAAACCTCTCAGCATATTAGAAATAGAATGAAATTTAATCAACATGATAAAGGATGTTTACTAAAAATATACAGATAACACAATGTTTCCTGTAAAAGACTGAATACATTCAGTCTAAATCAAAAACAATGAAACTGTGTCCTTTCTTATCATTATGATTCAACATCATACAGGAAAGTACTAACCAGTGCAATAAGACAGGAAGGTAAATAAATTTAGATTGGAAATCAAAAATAAAAATATCTCCTCTCACAGACATTGTTTCAACATAATAGTCTAGGCAAAATATCCTTAGGAGTCTACAAAGATACCCCCTAGATTAAAAGTCTAGCAAGATCACAAAATACAGGATCATTTTACATGAGAAATCATATTGAGTATTAGCAATGAATAACTAGAATGTAGCTTAAAAAACAATGAAATTTATAAGAGCATCACACAAATTAAATACTTAGATACAAATTACACCTGAGCCAAACAGTGTTGGATTTATATACTGAGAGTTCCAGAAAAACATCTATATCTGCTTTATTAACTATGTCAAAGCCTTTGAGTGCGTGGATAACAACAAACTGGAAAATTCTTAAAGAGATGAGAATACCAGACTACTTGACCTGCCTCCTGAGAAATCTGTATGCAGGTCAGGAAGCAACACTTAAAACTGGACATGGAACAACAGACTGGTTCCAAATTGGGAAAGGAGCATGTCAAGGCTATATATTGTCACCTNAACTGTTGCTTCCTGATCTTAGCATACTTTAATTTTTTCAGCATATCAAAAAGAAAAAGGAAGGAAGGTAGAAACAAAGAACATTGTCTAAATACTGCTAAGAAGTTTAAAAATACATTCAAAATTCTGAAGAACCCTTAAATCTACTTAATATACAAAAGAGTAGAAAATGAATTATATTGGCCCTCCATGTTTGCTAAACATGAATTAATTTGAAAGCATCTCTGTAGGGCAGATCAAATAATTGATATTTATTCACAATTAAATCAAAGATATCTAAAATTATCAGCTTGTTAATTTCAGATACTCTTGCCTCTGAAATTCAAGTTTCCATCATTAATCCTGGGCCATATTAATGAAAAAAATCAGGGCAGTGCAACAAGAGTGTCTCTCAAGTCATTTTTCTATCAGGTAAGACGTATTTCATTACTTTATTTGCTATTTCCAAATTTTGAGGATATTTACACATAAATCCAAGAATTATCTTCAAGAAATGATCTCACTAGATACCATGCTGGGGTACAGGCAGCACTATGAAATAGTGCTTTTCATTTGGGAGAAAACCTTCACAAAAGCTTTTTCTGCCTGTTTTCATTTTACTTTCTAGGCAGAGGTGAACCCGTATTCCTATGAAGAGCTGATGTCAGTAAGTTTTCAGGAAATAAATATATGCCAAAATACTAGAAATTACCTTGGTTGAAAATGACCACAATCAGGGTATAATGACTATAGCATCTGACTTGGAGTTGGTAAATGGGGCATAGATTTTGAGCTCTGTCACATATTAGCAATGTGACTGTGGGAAAACCACTCAATCCTACTTATATACCTTCTTCCACTGCTCAGAACTGAGTGCATCATCACAGCAAAGTTAGATGGATTAAAACACATTGGAATCCACACCAGAACAGGTGAAGCTTTAGGAGATGATCCGTGACTATTCTTGGAAAGAAGCAGTAAGTAATTCCAGGTTCTTGTTACTATTTTGAACACTTAACTGCTAGTACCTTTGTCTGTCTGTCCTAGTAATTTAACAGTTACTTTGAGGAGTGGCGGTGGTTTGGCCAATGCATGGAGAATGCTGGATTGGAAGCAGATGTCAGAGTTCAAGTTCTAGCTGTTCCATTTTTCTGGTTATGAGACTTTGCCCAGGTTATTTCGCTTTTCTGTACTGTAATGAGGGCTTCCCTGGTGGCTCAGATGGTAAAGCGTCTGCCTACAATGCGGGAGACCTGGGTTTGATCCCTGGGTGGGGAAGATTCTCTGGAAGGAAATGGCAACCCACTTTAGTACTCTTGCCTGGAAAATCCCTTGGGAGGACACTGGTAGGCTACAGTTCATAGGGTTGCAAACAGCCGGATATGACTGAGCGACTTCAGTCCTCAGCTGTATAATAGGAATGCTTATGAGAATTAAGTAACCTCACTTATAGTGCCTACAGCTTTAGCTGGCCTATATAGTTCTTGTTGCTTAGTCAGTAAGTCATGTCTGACTCTTTTGTGACCCCATGGACTGCTGCCTGCCACACTCCTCTGTCCATGGAATTTTCCAGGCAAGAATACTGGAGGGGGTTGCCATTTCCTTCTCCAGGTGATCTTCCTGACCCAGGGGTTGAACTTGCATCTCCTCTTGGCAGGCAGATTCTTATCACTGAACCACCTGGGAAATTCAGTCGTCATGGGAGAATTAAACTGAAACCGTGCTAACTGCTGGGAGGTCACAGGAGGTGGGGCAGCACTCCGCAAAAGCCCCCCAGGGAATTCCTCTGCCTTCTGGGCTCCAAGTCCACCCAGGGCCTGCTGCTTCTGCCACGCATGGACACTGAGACCGCTGGGAGAGAGAAGACCAAGACAGAGAGAATGATGGAAATAGAAACAACACTCTTTCATTACAATAGAAGGCAGAGCACTGGGCCACAGCTCCAGACCTGTCCTCCAGTGCTCCATTTTACCACTGAATGTTCGCATGACTTAAAAATGTCACAAGTTCTCTGTAGCTGTTCTCATTTACCCGTATATCTGAAATTATTCTAATTACACGGAACGTTTGTAGGCTTTACCATATAGGTTTTACTAGAGCTTTGGAATCAAACGATATGGATTAAATCCCAGTTCTGCCCTCTACTCCCTGGGTAATCTGGGAGATTCATTTAAGTTCTCTATGCCCCAGGGTCTTCATTCGGAGAGTAGTAATTATGACGTGTTCCTCACGGAATTAGTCAAGATCTAAAGAAACTTGTCTAGGCACATATACATAGTTACAGAATCTGGCAGCAGAAAATTTGGCAGTGGTGGTCCGCACAGCTTCCAGAGCATTTGACATGCTCTGTCTGTTGTGACTGGTATCATCCTCAGATGATCTCACTACCACCAAAATCACTATTATCTGAGCTAAAAGCAAAGTAAGACACTACTGATGAAAGTGTTGCTGTTGTTAAGTCACTTCAGTCGTGTCCGACTCTGTGTGACCCCATAGACGGCAGCCCACCAGGCTCCCCTGTCCCTGGGAGTCTCCAGGCAAGAACACTGGAGTGGGTTGCCATTTTCTTCTCCAATGCATGAAAGTGAAAAGTGAAAGGGAAGTCACTCAGATGAAAGTGTATTATGTAACAATACCACACATATATACACAAAATAGAGTATGTCCTAAAATACTAACCATAGCTATCAACATGAGATTAAAACTTGGGGGCAATGTTTCTTATTTATACTTTTTACATATTTTGTCATCTTTCTATGAATACTCTATTTTCAGCATTTGAGCAAATGGCATGGGAAATACAAATAACTATGAACAGAGTCCCACGTGAACACTGCCCATTTTTCAGTGCTGTTCAGAGTCGAGTAAGCTTGCTGTTCCCTGCCTTCTGCCTGGTAGCTGCAACAGGAGGGGTTTCACCTGAAATGCCTAAGATGGCATGATAGGGTTTGAAAGTAATAGTCATGATTCATCATCTCTCCTTACATGATGAAATAAAAAGCCAATTATTAGATTCTTTCCTAGTAACATGAATAACAAGGATCATTTCGGGTTTGGTCAGTAGTGACAGAGCTTCCCTGATAGCTCAGTTGGTAAAGAATCTGCCTGCAATGCAGGAGACCCTAGTTCAATTCCTGGGTCAGGAAGATCCACTGGGGAAGGGATAGACTACCCACTCCAGTATTCCTGGGCTTCCCTGGTGGCTCAGCTGGTAAAGAATCTGCCTGCAATGCAAGAGACTTGGGTTCGATCCCTGGGCTGGGAGATCCCCGGGAGAAAGGAAAGGCTACCCACTCTAGTACTGTGACCTGGAGAATTCCATGGACCATATAGTCCATGGAGTTGCAAAGAGTCGGACACAACTGAGCCAATTTCACTTTCACTTTTTCCACTTCAGTAGTGACTACATCCTTGCTACCCTCCCTGCCACAGCCTTTTTCCTCTTTCATCTTTCACATATAACCCCCAGATCAGACAACTATTTTCCTCTGAACTTGAAAATGATAGCCCAAAGCATAAAAGCTAAGGAGACTAATTCTGCGGTCTATTTTTCAAAAGTAACATGGCTTAAATTCCAGTTTCAGCTTATCTTACTATACTTTCCTCTATGACCATATTCTATTTTCTAGGTACATATCCATAAACCTTTGGTCACCTTCTCCCTCTGCCTGGTGCACATTATTCTTCTCCTGTGAAAATCCTTGCCTGTGAAAATCCTTTCCATATCTCGGATTAGTCTAACATGCCCCCACAAAAATAGACTTTAAACTGATTTAGATGTAGGTCCGATTTCAGGACACCCCCTGCAGAGGTTGCATTAGCAAAGAGTAAAGTCACCCAAGTATGCACTTGTCCCTTCTCTCCATTCCCCACAGAACCCTATCAGCCCCCCTTTCTCTGCCTTTTCTTACTCCCTTGGTGCTCAAGAACTCCCATCACTATGGGAGCCAGATTTGGTTTGGAATGACCCAGACTTTGATGTAGGAAGCTTAGCTTGGGAGTATTGAGAGCAATTCACATCCTCCAATCCAGCTTTTTCAAGAAGTTTCATTGGCAGTTGTAGGCACTAGCTTAAGTAAAATTAAAGTGGAACTTTGCTTTCTCATTATTCATTGTTCATTGAGGATATAATTACCTTGGAAGCCTCAAGGGGAATAGATTATTTATAAGACATGGTTCGAGCAATCCTGAGCTCTTCTGGCCAAATACAATTTGAGAGAAATCTAAAAGCCATCCTACACTTAACATATTACGGAAGCTGGCATCTTGGTCTTCCTCATCTGCTTCCTCTCAGTGTGGATGGTGTCTGAGGTACACTGAGTCTCAAGGTCCATTCCTATTAATATTCTTCTTTCTTTATTACCTGCCACTACCATGTGGCTGAGTGGCTAAAGTACCTTCCCATTCTTATTTCTGACTCTGCATTTTATATGACTTTTCCTTTTTCTCTGAACCATACATTTCTTTAGAAAGAGAAACTTGCTCCACCCTCATCCACCCCTGATGGCTTCCCTGGTGGCTCAGATGGTAAAAAGCATCTGCCTACAATGCGGAAGATCCAGGTTCAATCCTTAGGTCGGGAAGATCCTCTGGAGAAGGAAATGGCACCCCACTCCAGTACTCTTGCCTGGAAAATCCCATGGATGGAGGAGCCTGGTAGGCTACCATCTATGGGGTCGCAAAGAGTCAGACACGACTGAGCGACTTCACTTACATCCACCCCAGTTCACACATGGACAACACAAACACGCTCTATTTCAACCCCTGCTTCTTTCCTTCATGGCAATTACTGCAATTTACATTTTTCTCTTTTTGAGTCTGTTTGCTTGTTGTTTCTCAGCTTTTCCCACTCCACATAAGCTCCAAGAGGGCAGAAGGTGAGTCCTATCTTATCACCTCTGCAACCAGAGCCTCCATGGCAATGCCTCACATAGACGAGGAGCACAATAATGATCAATACATTTTCACCTGGTGTCTGGTATCCAGAGCCCTGCAGTGGGCAGCCACAGATATTCCACTCCCAGTCATTTTGCAGGCAAATAAGATTTTCCCTGGTGTTTCCTTTCTTATTCCTCTAGAGATGTTGGATACACTTCATTCTTTTCTAAACTGTGATATTTTTCATTAATTATATGTACAGTGTTGTATGGCCATCTTCACCATCTCCAAAATCTTTTGACCCCAAACAGAAACTCTTAATTACTAAACAACAATTTCCCATTCCCCTTTCCCTGTCCTTGGTAACCACTAATCTACTTTCTGCCTCTCTCAATAGGTCTATTCTATATTTTTCATATAAGTAGAATCACATAACATTTGACTTTTTATCTATCTTTTTGTCTAGTTTATTTCTCTTAATGTTTTCAAGATTCATCCACGTTGTAGCATGCATCAAAACTTCATTTTTAAGGCTGAGTAACATTACATTGGATGGATATATTACACATTTGTTTATCCATTCACTTATCCATGGACACTTGAGTTGTTTACACCTTTTGGTTATTGTAAGATAATGATTTTACAAATGTTGGTGTGCAAAAATCTTTGAGTCCGTTTTCATTACTTCAGGTACATACCTAAAAATGGAATATTTGGGTCATATGGAAACTCTGCATTTAACCTTTTGAGGTACCAGCAAACTGTTTCCATGGCAGTTGTACCATTGTGCATTCTGGTGGGTGTAATTTCAATTGTTTTTTCCTTTAACTGACATTATGAGGAGGAGATGGATTAGATGAAAGCTTAATACATTTTCTCATATATATGTCTAAAATTGTCAAGCAATTAGACAAAGAGAAATATTGCCACTTATGGCATTTGAATAAGCGGCAGTTACAAGCAAAACTATGGAAAACAGCTGAGGTATTTAAAATCTATTTTAAGCAGGAACTCAGTAGCTGAAATATCCATTCACCGGAGATACATATATATATATGCTTGTGTGTTAGGTTGCTTCAGTCATGTCCAACTCTTTGACCCCATGGACTATAGCCCATCAGGCTCCTCTGTCCACAGAATTCTCCAGGAAAGAATACTGGAGTAGGGAGTAGGTAGACATTCCCTCCTCCAGGGGATCTTTCCAACCCAGGTATCGAACCCACATCTCTTATGTCTCTTGCATTGATTGGCAGGTGGGTTCTTTACCACTAGTGCTATCTGGGGGAGTGTATACACACACACACACACACACACACACATATATACACACACACACAGCAGAACATTTTATTTCAGTTCAAAATAAAAGTTCTAAAATTCCATGCCACTTAAAATCTAACAAATGCTTAGAAATTCCTGGTTTCTGTCCTTTTTGATGGCTAGGAAATGCAGAGGGAAAGGAAATTCAAATTTCTCTCAGACTCTGAAGTAGTAAACCTTCTACTGGTATGAATGTTCACCCAAAACTAACAAGTAAGTATCTGATGTTATATTGGAAACAAAATGGTTTCTTTATAAATAGGAACATTACTCTTTTTCCCCTAGCCACTTCATGATTTTTCCATGTGACCTACTCCCGAAGAGATGAAAAAGAATAAAATCTACAATATAGAGCCTAATAACAATATAAGGTGACTGGCCATTTTGTGCACAGCTCAATTTCGGGTACAGGGATAACTGGGCTGAACTCTCTGGAGACTCGTTAAAAAAAAAAGATTCATTTTTAACAAGTCGTTTGCCTACTCAGTACTGTAATTGCGTAGCTTGTGTAGGTGTCTGTATCTTTAATTATTTATCTATCCTGTTTCCTGCTCATTTCCTCCTGAAATAAAAAAAGAATGATGGCATAAGCAAGGTGAAATTAACACAGGCAAATTAGAAGGCACGTAGACACGAGAACCGAAAGGTGAAGCTTTCCCTGTCTGTTAAAATCCTCCAGACTTTTCTACCTGTATGACTGGCAGTCGGAGTAGTTCTCTGGTACCAACCAAACTTCACCCCAGGCAGCGTACTATACTCAAAGAAGCACTGAGGTTCACAGCCTTGGTTTTTATGCTGGTTGTGTTTCTAATGAGCTCTGTGATATTGAATGAGCCACCAAATCTCTCTGAACTATGTTCTTTGTTTGTAAGCTAAGGAGGTTGAACTAGATTGTTGATTTAAATGTTGGGTTATCTCAGAAGTTAAAATTAAATGTAAAGTGTTGGTAAACTGGTGAGGCTCTGGTCTCCTTTTCTTCACTTCAAAAATAGTGGTTTTACTTTTATTTGTCTCATACTTCTAGAGTCTGGGACAACTTTGTTTGAAAAGAAGAAAAAGTTCTCTTATTGGAGGCAGTAATGGGGAACCTACAAATATGAACTACTCAGTAATAAAGTATCTGTTATCTAAATATGAAATTCATTTAATAAATGTTTATTTCTATTTATTAAGTTTAAGTAAGTGTTAGTTAACATCCATTTCTGCTTTATTGACTATGTCAAGCCTNGATGTTCAAGCTGGTTTTAGAAAAGGCAGAGGAACCAGAGATCAAATTGCCAACATCTGCTGGATCATGGAAAAAGCAAGAGAGTTCCAGAAAAACATCTATTTCTGCTTTATTGACTATGCCAAAGCCTTTGACTGTGTGGATCACAATAAACTGTGGAAAATTCTGAAAGAGATGGGAAGACCAGACCACTTGACCTGCCTCTTGAGAAACCTATATGCAGGTCAGGAAGCAACAGTTAGAACTGGACACGGAACAGACTTGATCCAAATAGGAAAAGGAGTCCATCAAGGCTATGTATTGTCATCTTGCTTATTTAACTTATATGCTACATCATGAGAAATGCGAGGCTGGGAGAAGCACAAGCTGGAATCAAGATTGCTGGGAGAAATATCAATAACCTCAGATATGCAGATGACACCACCCTTACGGCAGAAAGTGAAGAGGAAGTAAAAAGCCTCATGATGAAAGTGAAAGTGGAGAGTGAAAAAGTTGGCTTAAAGATCAACATTCAGAAAACAAAGATCATGGCATCTGGTCCCATCCTTCATGGGAAATAAATGGGGAAACAGTGGAAACAGTGTCAGACTTTATTTTTTGGGACTCCAGAATCACTGCAGATGGTGATTGCAGCCATGAAATTAAAAGATGCTTACTCCTTGGAAGGAAAGTTATGACCAACCTAGATAACTCAAAAGCAGAGACATTACTTTGCCAACAAAGGTCCTTCTAGTCAAGGCAATGGTTTTTCCACTGGTCATGTATGGATGAGAGAGTTGGACTGTGAAGAATGCTGAGCGCTGAAGAACTGATGCTTTTGAATTGTGGTGTTGGAGAAGATTCTTGAGAGTCCCTTGGACTGCAGGAGATGCAACCAGTCCATTCTGAAGGAGATCAGCTCTGGGATTTCTTTGGAAGGAATGATGCTAAAGCTGAAACTACAATACTTTGGCCACCTCATGTGAAGAGTTGACTCATTGGAAAAGATCCTGATGCTGGGAAGGATTGGAGGCAGGAGCAGAAGGGGATGACAGAGGGTGAGATGGCTGGATGCCATCACTAACGCGATGGGCATGACTTTCGGTGAACCCTGGGAGTTGGTTAATACTCCAACTCCAACAGGGAGGCCTGGCGTGTTGGGGTTCACGGGGTCACAAAGAGTTGGACACAACTGAGTGACTGAACTGAACTGAAGTGTTAGTCTCTCAGTTGTGTCTGACTCTTTGTGACCCCATGGACAGTAGCCGCCTATGGTCCTCCTTCCATGGAATTCTCCAAGCAGGAATACCAGAAGGGATGTTGTCATTCACTTCTACAGGGGATCTTCCAAAACCAGGAATGGAATCTCCATCTCTTGTATGGCAGGCAGGTTCTTTCCATTTGAGCCACCAAGGAAGTCCTTATTAAGTTTAATTTAATTTAGTTTATTATATAAATAAAAACTTAATAAATACGGACCAGCTAAAACAGCATCAACCATTTGGGGGTGCTGATGAGCAGTAAGTTTTAATCTATGCTTTAAGTGTACAAAGTTAGGTTCAGTAAAACATGTTTCTACATAACTTCCTAAAATAGCCAAAATGATGAGTTTCAGACTGCTCAAAATTTAAGATTGTGGAATATAGGTTAAATTTCTAATCTTCAACAGTTTGGGGTCTTTTCTATATCAAGGTAACACATTTCAAATTTACTTTAGTACAACTAAATGAAAATGTTATATTGACAATTAACTGTCTTGAAACAAATCCATGTTTATTATTTTCAAAAACTGTCTCCCTTATCTGGAGGAACTTCACTGTTCCTCATGTTTTGTGGGAATAACTGTAGGCTGGGAATCAAGCTGCTATGATTCTGAATTTGGATCCCTAAACTAACTTTGGAGTCAAACGGTGGCATTCACCCTCCAAGCAATTATCCTATATTTCTGTATATTGTCACTTTTTTGTCACAGTGTAACAATACAAACAGTATAAATGAAGAGATGGAACCAAAGCAAAAACAACACCTAGTTGTGGATGTGACTGGTGATGGAAGTAAAGGGTGATGCTATAAAGAGCAATACTGCATTAGAACCTGGAATGTTAGGTCCATGAATCAAGGCAAATTGGAAGTGGTCAAACAGAAGATGGCAAGAGTAAACACTGACATTTTAGGAATCAGTGAACTAAAATGGACTAGAATTGGTGAATTTAACTCAGATGACCATTATATCTACTACTGTGGGCAAGAATACCTTGGAAGAAGTGGAATAGCCATCATAGTCAACAAAAGTGTCCAAAATGCAGTACTTGAGTGCAATCTCAAACACAACAGAATGATCTCTGTTTGTTTCAAAGGTAAACCATTCAATTTCACAGTGATTCAAGTCTATGCCCCCAAAACTAATGCTGAAGAAGCTGAAGTTGAACAGTTCTATGAAGACCTACAAGACCTTTTAGAGCTAACACCCAAAAAAGATGTCCTTTTCATTATGGGGGACTGGAATGCAAAAATAGGAAGTCAAGAAATACCTGGAGTAAGAGGCAAATTTGGCCTTGGAGAACAGAATGAAGCAGGGCAAAGGCTAACAGAGTTTTGCCAAGAGAATGCACTGGTCATAGCAAAAATCCTCTTCCAATAACACAAGAGAAGACTCTGCACATGGACAATACCAGATGGTCAACATCGAAATCAGATTGATTATATTCTTTGCAGCCAAAGATGGAAAAGCTCTATACAGTCAGCAAAAACAAGACCAGAAGCTGACTGTGGCTCAGATGATGAACTCCTTATTGACAAATTCAAACTTAAATTGAAAAAAGTAGGGAAAACCGCTAGACCATTCAGGTGTGACCTAAATCAAATCCCTTATGATTATACAGTGGAAGTGAGAAATAGATTCAAGGGATTAGGTCTGAGAAACAGAGTGACTGAAGAACTATGGACAGAGATACAGGACACTGTACAGGAAGCAGTGATGAAAAGCACTCCCAAGAAAAAGAAAGGCAAACGGCAAAGTGGTTGTCTGAGGAGGCCTTACAAACAACTGAGAAAAGAAGCAAGGGAAAGGCAAAGGAGAAAAGGAAAGATATACCCATTTGAATGCAGACTTCCAAACAACAGCACAGAGAGATAAGAAAGTCTTCCTAAGTGATCAATGCCAAGAGAGAGAGGAAAACAACAGAATGGGAAAAACTAGAGATCTCTTCAAGATAATTAGAGAGACCAAGGGAACATTTCATGTAAAGATGGGCACAATAAAGGACAAAAATAGTATGGACCTAACAGAGCAGAAGATATTAAGAAGAGGTGGCAAGAATACACAAAAGAACTATATATTAAAACTCTTAATGACCCAGATAACAATGATGGTGTAATCACTCACCTAGACCCAAACATCCTAGAATGAGAAGTCAAGTAGGCCATAGGAAGAGGCACCACTATGAACAAAGCTAATGGAGGTGATGGAATTCCAGTTGAGCTATTTCAAATCCGAAAAGATGATGCTGTGAAAGTGCTGCACTCAAAATGCCAGCTAATTTGTAAAACTCAGCAATGGCCACAGAACTGGAAAAGGTCAATCTTCATTCCATTTCCAAAGAAATACAATGCCAAGGAATGTTCAAACTACCACACAATTGTACTCATCTCACATGCTAGCAAAGTAATGTTCAAAATTCTCCAGGTGAGGCTTCAGTAATATATGAACCGAGAACTTCCAGATGTTCAAGCTGGTTTTAGGAAAGGCAGAGGAACTAGAGATCCAATTGCCAACATCCTCTGGATCATGGAAAAAACAAGAGAGTTCCAGAAAAACACCTACTTGTGCTCTATTGACTATGTCAAAGCCTTTGACTGTGTAGATCACAAAAAATTGTGAAAAATTCTTAAAGAGATGGGAATACCAGACCACTTAACTTGCCTGCTGAGAAATCTGTATTCAAGTCAGGAAGCAACAGTGAGAACCAGACATAGAACAGACTGGTTCCAAAGAGGGAAGGGAGTATGTCAAGGTTGTATATTGTCATTCTTTTTATTTAACTTATATGCAGAGTATAGCATGTGAAATCCCAGGCTAGATGAAGCACAAACTAGAATTAAGATTGCCTGGAAAAATATCAATATCCTGAGATACACAGATGATACCACCCTTATGGCAGAAAGCAGAAAGGAGCTAAAGAGCCTCTTGATGAAAGTGAAAGAGGAGAGTGAAAAAGTTGGCTTGAAATTCAATATTCAGAAAACTAAGATGATGGCAGCTGGTCCCATCACTTCATGGCAAATAGATGGGGAAACAGTGGAAACAGTGACAGACTTTATGTTTTTGGGCTCCAAAATCACTGCAGATGGTGACTGCAGCCATGAAATTAAAAGACACTTGGCTTCTTGAAAGAAAACCTATGACCAGCCTAGACAGCATCTTAAAAAGCAGAGACATTACTTTGCCAACAAAGGTCTGTTTAGTCAAAGCTATGGTTTTCCCAGTAGTCATGTATGGATGTGAGAGTTGGACTATAAAGAAAGCTGAGCACTGAAGAATTTATGAAATTCTTGAAGAATTTTGAAATGAAGTGTTGGAGAAGACTCTTGAGAATCCCTTGGACTGCAAAGAGATCCAACCAGTCAATCCTAAAGGAAATCAGTCCTGAATAATCATTGGAAGAACTGATGCTAAAGCTGAAACTCCACTACGTTGGCCACCTGATGTGAAAAGCTGACTCATTGAAAAGACCCTGATGCTGGGAAAGATGGAAGACAGGAGAAGGGGACAAGAGAGGATCAGATGGTTGGATGACTTTATCGATTGGATAGACATCAGTTTGAGCAAGCTTCTGGAACTGGTGATGGACAGGGAAGCCTGGCATGCTGCAGTCCATGGGGTCACAAATAGTCAGACAGTACTGAGTGACTGAACTGAACTGAACCATATAAATATGGTAAGTTAGAACAACTATAATAATGTGAAAGCAAATGGCTAATCTATTGGCATTATGACTATATATTAAAAAGACCTACAAGTCCTCTACATACAAAAAGACCACTAAAAGCATACCCCATTGCTAATATCTATCTATTAGTCAGTTCAGTCGCTCAGTTTTGTCTGACTCTTTGTGACCCCATGAACCGCAGCACACCAGGCCTCCTTGTCCATCACCAACTCCTGGAGTCTACCCAAACCCATGTCCATTGAGTCGGTGATGCCACTCAACCATCTCATCCTCTGTTGTCCCTTTCCCCTCCTACCCCCAATCCTTCCCAGAATTAGGGTCTTTTCCAGTGAGTCAACTCTTTGCATCAGGTGGCCAAAGTATTGGAGTTTCAGCTTCAACTTCAGTCCTTCCAATGAATATCCAGGACTGGTTTCCTTTAGGATGGACTGGTTGGATCTCCTTGCAGTCTAAGGGACTCTTAAGAGTCTTCTCCAAAACCACAATTCAAAAGCATCAATTCTTCAGTGCTCAGCTTTCTTCACAGTCCAACTCTCACATCCATACATGACCACTGGAAAAATCAATGCCTTGACTAGATGGACCTTTGTTGGCAAAGTGATGTCTCTGCTTTTTAATATGCTGTCTAGGTTGGTCATAATTTTTCTTCCCAGGAGTAAGTGTTTTTTAATTTCATGGCTGCAATCACCATCTGAAGTGTTTTTGGAGCCCAGAAAAATAAAGTCAGCCACTGTTTCCCCACATATTTGCCATGAAGTGATATCAACCTCAAATTAGTCTTCTCTAATTAGAATAATACATCACTTCCGGATAAAATTTTCACCAAAAAATGTTAATCTATAATCCTTAGTGTTGGAAGCATTCATATCGTTCAACATTTTACTTAATCCTTTCCTTAACATCTCTGACAGACTGTAGCTAAATTCGGCACAGACAATTCCAGCTTATAGGAAGGATCTTCTGGTGTTAAACAGATCAATTAAACACAAAAACAAAAAACCAAGAACACCAAACAAACAAAGAATATTTGATAAAATGCTCTACCTTGGATCTGGGTTGTACCATTTTACGATACATACTAAGCTTTACCTGTTGACCCCGTCATCCACATGCCAGTCCTTCAAATGTTTGATGGTGTTAACATTCCCAGGGCTGCCTACATGGGCATACAATCTAGGAGCATGGCTTAGAATGGCAACATGCTTGATTTAATCCTCTGATGTCACTGTTCTGACAGGCTTAATGATTTCTGAACACTGATTCCACAACTTTATTTTTCAGTGGGTCTTGCAAATTATATAGCCAACTCTGTATGTTTTCTCAAATCATGTATTCTGAAACTCAATAACCCCAGTTCCTATATTCACAATGACTTACATGAAATAGCTTGTGTTTGTCTGTCTATGACCATGTAAAGTAGTGATGCTCAGAAAAAGCACAGTGTCCCAGGTATGGTCTGATGACTGAGAAAATAGAAGTATAATTCTGTTGTATGGTTCATATCCACTGGGTCTCCCTTTTTCCCTTCACTGGAGTGCAAGGCCCACTCTCTACATTTCTCTGCCCTGCTCTATGGTCGGCCCAAGAAGGCTGACCCCTGAAGAGGGCAGTGGTAGGTGTCCCTTTCTGCCTGGATTTTAGCTGGGTTTGGCTAATGGGAGGCAATAGGGGAGGGGGCGTAGAGGAGAGTTTAGCATGTTTTTCTCTCCTTCCTTCCCATTTCAGAGTCACATCTCTGAGAGAAGCAGCATTCCTTCCTGAGTAGACTCCCCATTGGCGGCCCTTCTTCTACAGCTTCCCATCTCCCTGGACTCGTATTACTAGTTCTCTCTCCTTGATCACAGTTCTAGTGGGTAGTATTGGTCTCCTGTTGCTGCTGGTCCCCAGCCTTAATCACACATCAGTATGGAGTCCTTCCATTAAAGTACTTTCTCTTGAACATTATGGGGTAAGTTATGCCAAGACCCTAAATGATAAACCTTATGCCAGGATAAGACCATGCATCAATTAATGCAACAAGTTCACGTTTTTTTTTTTAAATTTCTCTGGAAGGCTGAAGCTGACTTTCTTTGCTTCACCCAATAACTGATCTGTCTTCTTCCATGTTTTCAACCACTGTCTGCAGGCTGATAATACTCAAACCTCTAGCCTTAGAACAAACTGCTTCCAGAATTCATTCATTTAAACAAATGTGAAGAAACAGTTATCATATGTCAAGGATTCTTCCAAAAGCTGGGGATATAGTAAAGACCAAGCACATAAAATACACCCATCCTAATGGAGCTTATATTCTTTCGAGGAGTGACAGATAATAAGCCAGAGGACTCTGAGGGGCTAAATGATATGACTGACACAATTTAGAACCATTCGGGCTGCTGTACTGAGAACAGACTGCCAAAGCCAGGGGCAGAAGCAGGAAGGACAGATAGAAAAATCCCGGGTGAAAGGTCTGGCAGCTCAGACCATGCTTAGGGCAGCAGAATCACTAAGTAATCCTAGACCTCAGCACCGCTCTCCCTGCCTCTATTGCCTTGTTCCACTGAATCCTAAGGCAGAATCCATATCCCATCTGCATGTCACATATTCACTTCACACAAGGTATGAAAAGTGAAAGTGTTAGTTGCTCAGTCCTGTCTGCCTCTTTGTGACCCCATGGACTGTAGCCCGCCAGGCTCCTCTGTCCATGGGATTCTCCAGGCAAGAACACTGGACTGGATTGCCATTCCCTTCTCCAAGGGATCGTCCTGACCCAGGGATCAAACCTGGGTCTCCTACACTGCAGGTAGATTCTTTACCGTCTGAGCCACCACGGAACAAGGTATGAGTAGCTGCACAATGGATGAAAGGTCAATAATGCACGCTTCAGGACAAGGAAAGTAATTTTCCTTTCTCTTAGCAATAGTTATGACTTTGTCTCTTCTCAAACATCAGAAAATGAAATTATAACTAGCTGCCTAAGGGCCATGACAAAATTAAAAATAAAAGGCAAAATGAAAGACCTTTTATTGAATTAGTCATTGAACACTGTCTAAAATGAAATAAAAAGAAGTTTATCATCTTAAATTGGTCTCAATGGTCAGATAAGACAAAGAAGATATTCAGATAAAGTTTCTTCAATAAGCTTTTCAAAAACCAACTTTTAAGAAAAAGAGAGTGTCCATATTTTTCAGGGGATAGAATAATTGATAATCATAATACATAGAACATTGGGTACAAATAGTACCACCTACTCTTTATAAAATAAAAAATTTAATCTTGAACTATGTTGCAAACAAAAGAAATGTCAAAGAAGAAGGGGTAGGGAGGAAGAGTAGGAAAAGAAATATCAATTGCTCTTCTTTGAAGCAGTTCTCCAAACTGCCTTGTAAAGCTTTTCTAAAGTAACCTCAGGGTGTGGCTTCACACATAAATCACAGAGGGATCCACTCCTTAAGGGCCCTCAATCTTGAGCCCACAAAAACATAAATTTTATGAGGACAGTTCCATGCTCTGTTCACTGTTGATCCCATGTCAAGAATGGATTTTTACCTCTGCAAATACTATATATACAATGAATAAGAGCATCTAGCCTCTCTATTTGAAATAACTATTTAGCAATTTTATTTCAACTGCTTAATATTTAATGAACAGGTAAGTATAATGAGGTAACTGTCTACATATTGAAACCATTTACACTAAAATGATATGAACTACTGCTTTCCTATTTCATGCAGCTTTTTTAGCCTTTCTTTTTGGAAGGCTAGAACCTTAAGGCACACCATACTAATTGATTTTCAGGCTCACGATTTCTTGACTAAATAAAGCCCTCTTTATCACTCACTGGTTTGGAAGAGCTTAGCAGAGTCCACCAGGACAGAGGATGTACCAGAAGGAAGGAAGTCAGTATAGTGGTTCAGGAAGCTCTGGCCTCTTCTTGGCCCTCCCCCAGTTCTACTAGCTCTTTGCACAAAGCCAAATACCCCAGGATTGAAAATTCAAGCCTTCAGAATTTTTGGCAGCATGAATGTATTCTAGAAGTAAGACTTCAGTGTTAGGTTGTTTTGACTATCTGGGAGAAAGCATTATTTAGAATTTTCAATGTGAATGCTGACCCCCCCCCCCCAAAAAAAAAACAAACAGATAAAAGGAAAAAAAGCCCTCAGTTTGAAAGCTGCCCATATTTGTCATCATTTAGAAAGATAATTAAATTTTAAAAGGCCTAAATGTTTTAAGTAGAATTTTTCTGCCACAAAAGGCAGCATTTTATCATAAATCTGGCATTTGTCAGACCACTGAATATAATTTAAATGGGCCAAACTTTGTCTCTTGGCAACCAGAATCCACATGAATTGGTAGGCACTGTCTCTGGAGGAAGCTCACGCTCCTCAATATTTATGAGCTACAGTAGTAACTTCTCCATCTTTTCTCAAACTAAAGGCTATCGTTACTATTGAAACACCACCAAGTCAAGCCACCAATATAGTCAGGAAGGATTTTCACTCTGTTTTCTCTGCTTATTTTGTTTTTGTGTGTGCTCAATTAATTTTAGTGAAACAGGAGTGAGATTTAAATTTCTTAAAGACATTCTCCTGGATGCTATTTACAGCTCAAATGAAGCCTTTAATAAATGCATATTATATCAACTGCTTCCTTTTAAAAATCGAGGGAAAATATACTTTAAAAATATGGTCTTGTGGCCTTCAGAATGGGAGAACAGTGAATAAAACTGACAAAGAATTAATCTCCAAAATATACAAACAGCTCATGTAGTTCAATACCAGAAAAACGAACAGCCCAATCAAAAAGTGGACAAAGGAACTAACCAGACATTTCTCCAAAGAAGACATACAGGTGGCTAATAAACACAGGAAAAGATGCTCAACATCATTAATTATTAGAGAAATACAGATCAAAACCACAATGAGGTATCATCTCATGCCAGTCAGAATCAAATCAGTTCAGTCGCTCCATCGTGTCTGACTCTTTGTGACCCCATAGACTGCAGCACATCTAGCTTCCCTGTCCATCACCAACTCCCAAGTTTACTCAAATTCATGTCCATCACATAGGTGATACCAGCCAACCATCTCATCCTCTGTCATCTCCTTCTCCTCCTGTCTTCAGTCTTTCCCAGCATCAGGGTCTTTTCCAATGAGCCAGTTCTTCCCATCAGGTGGCCAAAGTATTGGAGTTTCAGATTTAGCAACAATCCTTCCAATGAATATTCAGGACTGACTTCCTTTAGGAAGGACTGGTTGGATCTCCTTGCAGCCCAAGGGACTCTCAAGAGTCTTTTCCAAAACCACAGTTCAAAAGCATCAATTCTTCGGCCATTCAGAATGGCCATCATTAAAAAATCTACAAACAATGGATGCCGGAGAGGGTATGGGGAAAAGGGAACCCTCTTACACTGTCGGGAATGCAAACTAGTACAGCCACTATGGAGAACAGTGTGGAGATTTCTTAAAAAATGGAGGAACAGAACTGTGATACAACCCAACAATCTCACTGCTGGGCATACACCCTAAGGAAATGAGAATTGAAAGAGACACATGTACCCCAATGTTCATTGTAGCACTGTTTACAATAGCTAGGACATGGAAGCAATGTAGATGTCCATTGCCAGATGAATGGATAAGGAAGTTGTAGAACATACACACAATAGAACATTACTCAGTTATAAAAAGGAATGTATTTGAGTCAGTTCTAATGCGGTGGATGAAACTGGAGCCTACCATACAGAGTGAAGTAAGTCAGAAAAGAAACACAAATATTTTATATTAATGTCTATATATGGAATTCAGAAAGACAGTAATGACAATTCTACATGTAGGGCAACAAGAGAGACACAGATATAAAGAATAGACTTCGCACTCTGTGGGAGAAGGCAAGGGTGGGATGGTTTTAGAGAACAGCACTGAAACACGTACATTACCATATGCAAAACAGATGACCAGTGCAAATTCGATGCATGAAGCAGGGGACTCAAAGCCAGTGTACTGGACAACCCAGAGGGATGGGATGGGGAGGGAGGTGGGAGGAGGGGTTCAGGATGGGGGACACATGTACACCCGTGGCTGATTCATGTCAATGTATGGCAAAAACCATCACAATATTATAAAGTAATTATCCTCCAATTAAAATAAATAAAATAATTTAAAAATATGGTCTTAAAACTTCCCTCAGTCATTGGATTTCATTTCAGACCCACATTCTAGAAGTCCGCACTCACTCTGCCTCCCAGACTACTTGGTTTTTGACACAAAAATGATGATGGTAATTCTGATGAGGATTACTA
Organism: Neotragus moschatus; assembly: GCA_006410615.1. Taxonomy (NCBI): domain Eukaryota; kingdom Metazoa; phylum Chordata; class Mammalia; order Artiodactyla; family Bovidae; genus Neotragus; species Neotragus moschatus. The sequence goes on along the minus strand of SJYA01003201.1, from coordinate 672,453 downwards.
CCTGGGCTTGTGACTGTCTTTTGACAGGTCTGTGACTTCTCTCAGGGCTACATGCAACACTTCATATGGATGGGTGCACAGATATTTTCCTGGGCTAAGAGCCCATTAGATCCTTTTAAGGGGCCATGAGAAAAAATGATGAGGCATTTTAGAGAGGGGAAAAGCATGTAAGACCAAAATTTAGCAATTTTGGATTCTCGCTGTAGTAGGGTACTCACAAGTTATATAACAGTGAGGAAATCACTTCCCCTCTGGCCACAGTTACTTCATCTGAAATGAGAATAATAGGCTGTACCAGTGATTCTACACTCTGGGCTGCAATCAATGTCAGTACCAAAAAGAGTAGTTGTGAGTGTATGAATCCATATGGGCACCAAGCTTCATTTATAAATTGACAATTGATCTCACACATACATGTTTCTAATGAATGGTGTTTGAATGGTAATTAATAACATACAGAAACACTTAAAAGCATCCCTCAATTCATTATAGTTTTAGATCAACCAATACTACTGAAAAAAAAAAATGACAGTTAAGTGTGGGCTATACTGAAAGGGCTAGTCCAGATAACCACTTATCAGTAAGCATTTTATGACCTGGAAAAAGTTGACCTATATTTATCAATGAGACTTCACAGTTCTGTGTGAAAAAATAGAGTCAAATGATAACAAATTAAATGTATTTATCATTTGCTAGTGCTACAAATGTCTTCTAATTAAATATACATAATCTGATCAAAAGTATAAAAAAGAATAAAATTGAGAACAGATTTCCCCAGTTCATCTGGACTGAATCACTATGTATGTAAGTGATATATGCACTATTCTCATCCACTTNTGGAAACAGTGACAGACTTTATTTCCTTGAGCTCCAAAATCATTGCAGATGGTGACTGCAGCCATGAAATTAAAAGATGCTTGTTCCTTGGAAGAATAGCTATGACCAACCTAGACAGCATATTAAAAAGCAGAGATATTACTTTGCCGACAAAGGTCCATCTAGTCAAAGTATGGTTTTTCCAGCAGGCGTGTATGGATGTGAGAAGGCCGGGCACCAAAGAACTGATGCTTTCGAACTGTGGTGTTGGAGAAGACTCTTGAGAGTTCCTTGGACTGCATGGAGATCAAACCAGGCAATCCTAAAGGAAATCAACCCTGAATATTCATTTGAGGTACTGATGCTGAAGCTCCAATATTTTTGCCACCTGATGGAAGGGCCAACTCATTGGAAAAGACCCTGATGCTGGGAAAGATTGAAAGCGGGAAGAGAAGGGGATGACAGAGGATGAGATGGTTGGATGGCATCACCAACTCTATGGACATGAGTTTGAGCAAACTCCAGGAGATGGTGACGGACAGGGAAGCCTGGCGTGCTGCAGTCCATGGGGTTGCGGAGTCAGACATGTCTGAGTGACTGAACAGCAACAATCCCACCTAAAGCAAAACAGTGTGGCCATTAGAATGAGATTTATTAGCCAACTTTAAGCTTTGGTTATATTTTTACATGTGTGTGTTGGTATCAAATATATTATTTAAATTCATTTTAGATTTCCTAAGTTATACTGGCTTTTCATCTTAAAAACAAACCATCCCTATCAACTCACCCCAGCACTGATTCTAGTCCATATTCTCTTTTATCCTCATAACTTTGAATTTGTGCTGTGTTTGCTATGCTACTGATACTTGCCTAAAAATGCTTGATTGCACTATATTATAAATTCACAATTGCTCTATTTTTCATCTCCTGCAATAAGTTTCCATGCATATTTTATATTTTTAGTTGATGACTAATTCATCTGTGGATGACTCAAGAATTCCTTTTTATTCTGGCACATCTGACATAATTTCTCCCCTCCTGAGATCACCACAACATGTATCCCAAGTCCAACTGAGTGGCACCCAATACCATTGTTAAGGTCTGAACTGTTTACTCAGTTTTATTTTGCTTTGTTTTTAATCACCCAGAACCTTGCCACCAGGTCTACCTACTTTAAAATAGTCTCTTTAGAATACAAAACAACTAATTTTCACAGCAAAAAGCCAAGGTTACCCATATTAATTGTATTTTCATGAAGCTCAAACCAGTAAGATGGACCAATGTTATGCTATCATGACTCATGGGGATAGATCTAGAAAAAAATAGTCCAAAAACGTATTAAAGGACAACTGAAGCTAAGGACACTTGAAACTTGTAATTTGTGCATTTTATCTCCACATGCAAGCTACAAAGGAAGAAATCATGATCATTCCTCTTTGGTAATTTATACTTGGTTATTTAACAAAAAATTACTGTACATCCCCAAGTGTTAGCATTATGCTAGACCATTAAGGCCAGTTCTCAAGGAGCTCACAGTTTAGGACAAATAAACACTGAACAAACTTATAACAATTTTAAGTATGTCTGTCTTTGGTGAAATGAAAAGAGAAGATCTGGCATTTAGTAGGCACAGGTAAACACATGCTGAGAGACAGGAAGGAAACAAAATATCTGTTGTCTTGTGTTTAAATTAGTAGCTCCCCAGTTGAAAATGCTATACATATTCTAAGCAATGGACAAAAGCACAGAAATGAGAAATAAAAGGGTGTATGCAAGAACCAGGACATAAGTCGGGAGTGGCTTAATGGAAAGAACAAATAAGATAACATGAAGAATCAAAATACAGAAATAGAAGGAGCTAGGTTGTAGAAGGTCTGGTATATTTTGACAGTCAAATTGACTTGGTCAAATACCTTTCAATGGGGTTTAGTAATTTCTCCCAGATCTGGATGCCCTAGTTTTAAACTTGGAACTTCTTAACACAAAACTAAATAAGCCTGTCTGGACACATCAAAACAGGCCCTATTAGTGGCTCAGGCCTTAGCTGATACACTCCAAAATTTTCCAGAAGAAACCAATGGCCATTTTCTTTCTTCATTGTGCTTTAGCTTCAACCCACAACATTACTTGAGGGGCCCTATTTTTTCTGATCTGACATCTCCCCATGCACTGTGACCTCATTCCAGGTTTCTATCTTTTCAGATGAACTTTAAAAGTATTTCGACCTCCAGGGAGAGTCAGGAATTATTATTTACTTCATTTGCTTGGGAAAAAGGATAATTTTTTGACTGGAATAAAGGTAGGAATAATAAACAGTTCCCTGAGTTTATAATTTTATGTAGTTATAACTTTAGAATAATGGAAAGGATTTAATTGTTCAAAAATATAGTACATATATTAAGGAAACAATGGCTGTAAAACCTATGTGAAATGTAACACAGAGATAAAAAGAACTGGAAAACAATCTTAAAGTTTGTTTAGATGATTTAAATAGTAGTGGAGTTGGCGGTCTAATCTGAAACCTTTTTGGCAACATTGTGAGATTAGAAATATGAGTAAACATGGATATTTCAGGAAGCAAGACTATTAGTGTAGGAAAGAAACAAAAACATCAAAAGGAGGAAGGGGAGAAAAAACCCTGTGGTGTTGAATTTCAGTGTGAACTATCTGTAAAAACACATTAATGCTTGTGCTCGTGTGCATACACGTGTGTGCACATGTTTGTCCCCAACTGAACCCTTGAAAGGGCCCAAAAGATATAACACTCCAAAGTAACTAAACATCCAGAACTTAGATCTTTGTTTCTTTAATCATCATTTTCTAATAATAAAACCAGAACTTCTTGGAGAAATGGCTGATTCCACTCTGGGGCAGAAAAAGGACAATATGAGCCGGGAACATCTTGTTGTGCCAGAAAATTAGGAGGTGCTCATGTCTAATGGAGAAACAACAAAAGGACAAGGACGTCAATTTAAAGGAGGTCCCACCATCAAAACTGGGACAAGCTGAATGGCAAAAAGGACAATGATGACAATGGAATATACCACATTCTAATTGAGAATAGAAAGATACCACGTGTACACAGCAGCAAGTGAGAGACAGGCAGAGAGAGAGAGAGAGAAAAGGAAAAAGAGATGAGAAGGGAAGAGACTGAAGTTCTTATACAGAAAAATGCCAATATTACAAATGTAAAAACAACGTGATGGTAATAATGACTTTAGACAAGATCACTAAACCATAGGTCAAACTGCTGCTAGGGAACAAGATATCAATTTTCATTTTATCAAGACAAAATGGAAAAACTACCTCTGCAATGAAGGTACCTATCAATCCTCATCTTAACCAAGTAGGGGTACATCTTGTGCCTGTACCATGCTGTGAGAGACGCAACGTCATCAATAGTGTTCTTGCTTGAAATGTTTGCCATAAGTTTACTCATGAGGAAAAATAATCAGGTGCACCTGGACTATGAGGAATTCGAAGGACAATGGGCCCAGAGGTTTTTTTTACTAATTCAATGATATGGAGAAGTGATGAAACTGAAAGAGACTGTTGCTTGATCAAGAGAGACTGCTGAGAGGCAGAGGGAGCTGTGGTTGCCAAGGGGAAGCAGGGTGGAGGGGGGATGCATGGGGAGTTTAAAGTTTTCAGGTGCAAATCAGTATATGCAGGAGGGATAAACTACAAGCTCCTACTGTATAGCTCAGGGAACTATATTCAATGTCTTGTAATAAACCATAATGGAAAAGAATATTAAAAGAACATATATGTATAACTGCAACATTTTGCTGTTTGGCAGCGATTAACAAAACATTGTTAGTCAACGATACGTCAATAAAATAAAAAATTATAGACTGAACAGCAAAGTGATGAGAAATGATGTGAATATATGCAACTCAATGGGATATTCCACATGAAAACAAACAAAAAAAAAACACAAGTTTATAAAAGCAAAAATTATAGCCATAAAGAAGAGTTCTTAGTTGGGGAAATTTGTACAGATTGTGTATTGGTGATGTTATTACATTAAGGTTGATTTCCTTAGTTGTTTCAAGGTGCTATTGGCTGACGTTGCTCATTCTTGAAATATGCATGCGGAAGTACTTACGGGTGAAATGTTATGACATCTATAGACATTTTCTTTCTTTCTTTTTTTTTTTTAGACATTTTCAAGTGGTTTGACAAAAGAGAAGTGCAAGGTAAGATGTTAACAGACGGTGAATTTGGTGAGAGATATATGAGTATATATGGTACCAACTTTCAACATTTTTTTAGCTAGATATATTTTTACGTGAAAAGATAACAAGTTAAAGACACTATTTGAACATTCAGTTCATCCTGATCCCAGAGTATATGCTCATTATCTACTTCCTTCTCAAATGCTAACAGCACTAGAGGCTGGCTGCTCCTCTCCCCCACAACCAGTTTCTTACATCCCTCAAAGATTCTCTCAGGATTGCACATTCATAAATTAAATCTGAACACATCACTAAACTATTTAAAACACTTTAAGTACTTCTGTTGCCCTACCGGACAACTTTTAAGATTAGCACAGCATACAAGAGCTTCCATTTGAAGATCTGATGACCTAGATATCTCATTTTTACTTTAAAAGGACAGTACTAAAATTCAAAAATACAACGTGACGCAGCTGAACATTGAAATTACTTTGATGTTTTGAATTTGACTTTTATAATATGTCATTTCCTCTTTTAATATGTCAACAAATGGGTTTCAATATCATTGTCATCCCAGGCCTCTCATTTTTTTTGTTCTAATAAATTTCAGGATGCAAAGTAGAAACCTAAGTCAAAAGTTTTAGATTAATGCATGTATCAGGTAAGTAACTCCAATCGTGCTATTCAAATGGCACCATTTCGTGAATCCTTACAACCCCCTAGGAAGCAAGGAGCAAATGGTCTCATATGAGCACATGACGGCTGTTGTTACTAATAACTGCTATTACTTTGAGGTTTAGAAGGATTAAGTATTCTGATATGTCTTCCCATAGGAGTCATTAGTAAAGAATTCAAACTCTATGATCAACATTGTCCCTCTTCTCATATATTAGGTAATCACTTTGATTCTGTACTGCTTTAAAATTTACAGTAGTCATTTGATACAACTTAACTTTCATTTGTGAAAATTACATGATGTGAAAATTTATCTGGACAGCCAGATATCAACACAAAATGGATCTAGGTCTCTCTTCTCCATATTACCTTTAGAGCTAGCAGCAACTGGATAACCTCATCCATTTCTTCTAGCACATAAATGCATGATGGTGGTGGAGACAGCTACACAACTCTGTGAATTATCAGAATGTGTGCACGCATGCTAAGTGATAGTAGTTGTGTCCAGCTCTGTGTGGCCCCATGGACTTGTAGCCTGCCAGGCTCCTCTCTCCATGGAATTCTCCAGGCAAGAATACTGGAGTGGATTGTCCTTCCTTTCTCCAGGATATCTTCCCAACCAAGGGAACGAACCCATGTCTCTCATGTCTCCTCATTGGCAGCTGGGTTCTTTACCAGCAGCACCAGCAGGGAAGCACTAAATGGATAAATGCTACTAATTCTGAGTTCTGAGTATGGTCAATTTTCTATGGTCTGTATCCACCTCAACAATAGTATGCAATATTGCTATTGTTAGGTGCGGGCTCAGTCATGTCCAACTCTTTGCAACCCCATGGACTGTAGCCCTGTCAGGATCCTCTGTCCATGGGATTTTCCAGGCAAGAATACTAGAGTGGGTTGCCATTTCCTCCTTCAGGGGATCTTCCCGACCCAGGGATCAAACCTGCCTCGCTTTGTGTCTCCTGCATTGGCCGCCGGATTCTTTGCCACTGTGCCACCTGGGAAGCCACAATGCTACCCCTCACTGACATGGTAATATTTCAAAATAAACATAAAGATTATTTTCTTCCCATGCAAATATTCTATGCTGTGTGATATTTTCATCAACAAATGATGTTTCACTAGCCTTCCAAGTGAGAATTCTTGATGCCCTCTGCCTCTCTCTCACTCATAATGAGTGTAGAGGAAATAGCAAAATAATAGGTCTTGATAGATCTGGAAATGTGTCAATAAATATGCATTCAAATTCTGTTGCATCTTGAACTGAGCCCACACCCTCACTTGTTTTGGGCCTCAGATTCCTCTTTTCTAAAAGGGACATGATCAACCTTATTCAAGAAGTTGTTGTGAATAATAACTCTAAATAATCAGTGTCAAATGCTTGATACTTTGAGAGTGTTGGCCAGAGAACAGATGTTCCTAAAGTTGTGTGACCTAAAGCAAGGTACATGTGAAGCTTACACTGATCATTGCTGTGACCTCTTGAAAAGGCTTTTTTTTTTTTTTTTGAGGAGCAATGTTTCATCCTTACAGGTTTATCTTGTGACGGGATGAGCAAGAAGTTTGCTTTGATAGGTGCAAAAGGTGCAGGGACACAGAGGCGAAGCTGAAGCTGGAAAGATTATAAAGGAGCTGTAACAAACTCAGGATTTTGGATGATCGAGAACCAGTGAAGTTTTATAAGGGGAAGAAACACAATCAAGTTTGGTACATCTGTGTGCGTGCATGTGTGTCTTGGGTCACAGGGGGAGAATAAATTCTTTAATCGTTCCTTTATGGTTTAAAAGAAGACAGCTGTGTGTAGCTTGTAGCTACATTTCTATTCTAACAATTTGATAATTCTTATTAGCTATTTTGACCCAATTTCTAGGCAGAAAATGCGCTGGATCATAAAGAACTAAAAACAAAGACTGCAATTCACAAGGATGCTTAGAATTGCTAAATTATCAGTTAACAAAATACAAACAGCAGGTGGATGTGTGATGGTTTCCTTGTCTTCCGTGTCATCTAGTCTGGGTTTGTCCATGCAAAGAAAGTAATCAATTATCTGAGGCACCAAACTGTCATGAGCTTTTCAAAAAATATCATTATGATTGTTTTAGGTTAGTTATTCAACCTGGCTCCTCCACAGGGCTCTGGGAGCAGATGAGAGCAGGATGGCATTCAAACTGCGGATGGACTGCCAATCAATGAAATATTATCACCTGGAGCATTCTTAATCTAACTACTTTATTACTTCTTGTGCTTTAATAGGAGTGAGAATGTTTACCAATGGGAAAAATCTCTGCACAGGTAGACTCACTGAAAAATCTTGCAACTCCATCAATAAGACACACTTTGGCTTTAAAAATGGGTTGAACATACTGAATTTGTTACACAAATCAATGGGAAACATATAACTGATAAGACTTTTAATAGGATAACTAAGTGAGAGGTTATAACTAGAATTCTGAAAAGTGATTCCCTATGACTGCATCACTTGTGAAGCCTCATGTATGACTTAAATATACAGCATTTATTATCCTGTCTCCTGCATTAACGGCTTCCCTGATGGCTCAGTGGTAGAGAATCCAGTGGTGAGGCAGGAGACACAGGTTCGATCATTGGATCCGCACTTTTCCCTGGAGAAGGAAACGGCAACCCACTCCAGGATTCTTGCCTGGGAAGCCTCACTGGACAGAGGAGCCTGGTGGGCTATACAGTCCATGGGGGTCGCAAAGAGTCAGACATGACTTAGTGGCGAAACAACAACCCAATAGCCTGCATTAATATCTTGATGTTCTTGCCTATTAAAATTGATAGACATCTATTTTTGAGTATGCTTGTTCTTTCTGTTGAAAATGTTTGCTGAGTGAATATTGATTAAAAAACTTTCTAAAAAAAAATTGTATTTACTCATATGCCAGTGCCTCCCATACAGAGATAAATGTAAACTCCTCATTAGGACAATGAAATCCCTCACAGGTCTTTCCTCCTGACTGAATTCCTATACTGAGCAACACACATGCATGCCAAGGAGCTTCAGCCATGTAGAGTGTGTTATTTTTACCTCTGTGCCCTGGGAATGGTGATTCCCTTTTCCTAGTACCTCTTCCACACTCTTCCCTGGGTGAACTCGCCTTTCAAGTTTCTGCTTTAACTTTAAAACAGCATCTCTTGTTTTCAAGTTAGCTGCCCATTCTGCTGTTTTGTGTGGTTCTAGTAAACAGATACATTAATATCAACCATCAGCAATGCAGGAAAAGACTTGCTTTTTGCTGGACAGTGAGGGTGGGACATCAGGATTTATCATCTCTTTCTGAACAACCTTGTTCAGAGCTGAGGAAAGAGCAGCAAATGAACAGTCTACTATAAATCTCACTCCTATCCAAAAACTACCAATAAGAATATCAGTAATTTGCACGAGTGTCAAGATGTCCCTTGGAAATGACTATAATGTTAAGGGCTAACCTCTGGACCTAGAACCAAAAAATTAGATTATGCAGCCCCTGGCTTTCAAATGTGATCAGAAGAAACCTGGATTCCGTGCAAAAGTTGGGATGTGACTGGGAGACTGGGAGGAGGAAACAGGCCCAAAAGGGGAAGGAGAGGAGAAAGGAGGGGGCTTTTGGCAACCTGATTCCATCTTACCCAGAGCTGTTTTATATGCTAACTTTCGGTGTAAGATTCCTTTTCTAAAATGAAAGCAAAGGAGAAAACTGCTGATTTTTCTCTAATTTTGAAAATCACTGGTATTAACATTCTGCCTTCCAGTATTAGTGGTTCAAAGCATGAGGAACTTTATTCCTCAATTAATGAATCAGGTGTTGGTATTCAAAGCAGTCTGAGTCAGGGGCCAGTTTCTCTAATTAAGCTTCCAGTGTGGTTCACAAAAGCCAGATGGCTATAGTCTCAGTGCTTTGGTTAAAGCTGACACAGTGCTTCCAGTTTACACAACTGTCCAACGACCAGAAACGAATTACCCATGACAGCACAAAAATGAAATCTTACTCTTTCTTTTACACATAAATGAAGTTCACCTGACAAAGTAGAAAGCATCATGTTTCTTGGTTAACTTAGGTATAACCTGGCTGGACACAGAATTCAAGTCTCGAAGATCTCATAAAAAGTTCCTAGAAGTTTTGAGTCTCTATTACAAGGAGCAAATATTTTTTCAAAACTATGATTCACCCCTACATCCTTTTGCTGCTCTTGCCTGTTAAAATTGATAGAAATCTCATTTTGAGTATGTTTGTTGTTCAAATACTACTATGCACACACACTCTTCATCATAATTATTAGGAATAGACTAATTTCCAAAAGACAGGATGAATTCAAGAAATACTTATTGGTCTCCTATTATAATATATGCAAAATAACAGATCTCGAAGAGATACGAGTTAATTATGTAAACCATCCAAAGAGCAGAATTAAAGGGGGAATAAGATTTGAGTTTAATGTAATACAAAAGAGAAAGAAGAGTAATAAAAGCAAAATGCAAATAAAATGAAAAGTGAGTAAAAAGAACAATTGCTTTCAACTGGGGCAAGTGATGAGCAATGAAACACGGCCACCTTCCCGTTTGTATACCTGGAATTACATTACTTTTGCTCCCAAACTAAACATGAAGACCAGAATACGTTTTCGTTGCTCCCTCATTACTGTTTGGATGATGACTGATACCCTGGCTGTCCCTTGAAGCTATCCCTCCTAGGATGTACATGCAATTTCAGGCTACTATGATTATGGTTTTATAATAAAAATAACATGGATCAACCAACAGACCTCATTTTAAACCTGAGTGGCGTCCAGAGGGAGCTCACCCTCTCTCCTGCATAAGCTCACTTTCTTCTAATCGTTTTTCCTTCCTGTTGCCCTCTTCTGTCTTTGTGCTCCTTCAGCTCTGAATTTCTTCCATCAATAAAATCATCACACTGTTATAACTGGCAGCTTACTATGTCTCTTCCATTACCATAAGCATGATGAGGAAAATATTAGGTTCTAGTTAATTTTCATTACATCCCCAGTGTGTACCCTAACTTTTGAACTGTATTAGGTAATATACTTGGAGAAGGCAATGGCACCCCACTCCAGTACTCTTGCCTGGAAAATCCCATGGACAGAGGAGCCTGGAAGGCTGAAGTCCATGGGGTCGCTGAGGGTCGGACACAACTGAGTGACTTCACTTCCACTTTTCACTTTCATGCACTGGAGGAGGAAATGGCAACCCACTCCAGTGTTCTTGCCTGGAGAATCCCAGGGACGGGGGAACCTGGTGGGCTGCCATCTATGGGGTCGCACAGAGTCGGGCATGACTGAAACGACTTAGCAGCACCAGCAGCAGCAGGTAATATACTAGCTAAACGTTTGTTAGATGAACAAATTTTACCAAGAAAGTATAATCGTGAAATATTATTCTAGTTGAAGAAAAATTTCAAGCAACTGATCAGATCAATGGTTGAGCCTGAGGCACTGTAACATGGACAATTCATAAAGTGCCAGTTAGATATTATAAGATACTAGATATATAAATAATAAGACACACACTTTTACTTCTAAGAAACTTNATGACTGAAACGACTTAGCAGCACCAGCAGCAGCAGGTAATATACTAGCTAAACGTTTGTTAGATGAACAAATTTTACCAAGAAAGTATAATCGTGAAATATTATTCTAGTTGAAGAAAAATTTCAAGCAACTGATCAGATCAATGGTTGAGCCTGAGGCACTGTAACATGGACAATTCATAAAGTGCCAGTTAGATATTATAAGATACTAGATATATAAATAATAAGACACACACTTTTACTTCTAAGAAACTTGAGGCTAACCTTAAGGAAACCTTTGAAGCGTATTACTTTAAAAATAATTGTGGATGTGTTATAAAAGATATAAATCTGTTATATCCTTATCTATACGGATATTCATTGCAATATTAAAAAAGCAGCAATGTATATATGTGTGTATATATATATATGTATAATACATATACCCATATGATAATAGTATGTAACCATCAGAAACAATATTTTAGAAATCTAAAATGACTATATTACTTATGATTAAATATTTTTTCTGTTTGTTATCAACTGGACTCCATTAGAATAACCACTCTTTCTCATTTATAACCGTTAACTCTTCAGCAAAACTCCTGGTACTCAGTAGTAACTCACTTGAATCTATGCAGTACTGTAAATTGAAAAAGATAACGGAAAATATTTATAAAAAGAACCTATTAAGAGAGAATGTGATAAATGATGGGTGTACATAGACAGGTATGTATGTATACTGGGTAAGTGTGTGTGTATATAATATGCACAGATACAGACAAAGAGAAACAGAGAAGGGAGAGACAAAGTATTAGTGAGAGAGACATTAGCAGAACTGTCCCTGGAGAAACTTTATTTCATTATTTTAATCAGAAATATCTTCTAAATTTCCTGCAATGAATATATTAATTTTAAGAGAAAAATTAAATACAAATCTTGAAACCAGTATTTGTGTTTATAAGGTGACATGCTTTGACATGGGACAATCTTTTGTTAGAATGGCAAATAAAAGTACAAAACAGAAATCAGAAAAATACTAAGAAAAGCTATTGGGGATTCTACCATACAGTCAAAAATACCATCCTGTCCTATTACAAGAAAATTCTTCTTTTGGCATTATTCTCTTTGATCTTCAGAGTACCTAGCTAAAAAGCTACTTTGTAGCAAACCCCGTTCTATTGTGATCATTGAAGAGAATTTTCACCTCTCAAGTCTAACTCACGTTCGAGTCACAGGTCTATTGTTAAGATCAAAGGAGCTGCTATTTGTGAAAGAAGCTGGAAATATCTAAGTGTACAAATGCACCCATGAATAACATTCCAACTATTTGCCCATCACTGCTGGCAAAGAGACAGGGCTGAAGCCAGAAAATGAATTTCTTTACTACAGAAAATTGGTCTAGGGATTTCTGCTTCACAATTTCTTCTCCTCAAATGGCAGACACGTTTGCGCCCATGTGTGTGTGAATAAGACAGACACAGAACGAGTTTATCTCATTTTTTAAACCAGTGAATAGATTCGTATCTCTTTTCTCTTTTGCAGGTAAACTGGGTTGAATCCAAACCAGAGAGGGATAATGTTAGCAGCATCAATTCCATTTCCAGAACTGCTTCAGCTTTCAAATATTTTACTGAAGAACGATGAGGTAAGAGCTAAGGTTTGAATGTAAGGAAATTATCTCTGGGCTACTTGGGGTATTGAAAAATCAGATTTTGAGAAGCATGAGAAATTAAAGGGAAAGAGCTTTTACCTTGCTCAGAAACTTAGGTCTCCCTGGATTAAACTGCATGTCTCTGCCCCTTAGCAGGCTTATCCCTCTCTTCAGTGTGTTGGGAGGTAAAAACTGACTCATGCTGTGTTTGCTTTTCCAATCTCACAATCCTCAATAGTGGTTCATATTGGTTCTCCTGGGTCAGCACTTAGAGAAGGACTATGGGGTATGGTTGACACAGTATGGGGGGTTTTTAGTGAAGAGAGGCCTGTGTCATTCACGGAATAGAGGCGCCTGGGAAAGAGTCTCTGTGAGCTTCAGTACTCTCCGGACTATAAACAGGGGTATCTACGCTGCAGGAATTTGGAGCAGCTAAAAATATTCTATGTGCAATCGCTAGTATACATATTAAGTGTTCAGTAACTGAGTGTTGTTATGATTACTGATGACAAAATCTGAACTAGATCTGTGTGTGTGTATTTACCTATCATTAAATAGACTATGTGTTACCTCATCTTCCAAACGTGGTGGGTTCATTCAGTCCATTCAAATATGATTACTCTGTACAGTCTCTTCCTATCAGTGTTCAGTCGAGGAATAACAGAAGACACTTCTGGCAAAATGGTCTTTCTAAAACACAATTCTCTTCCTGCCACTGCCCTCATTAGAACTCACGGAACCCTTCCAACTCTCTTTGCATGCCTTTTCGATAAGGTGATCCACCTTCATGGGAGGGCCTTTCGGTTACATTTTGCCAGTATCTTCAGTATAAGCTCTCAGCAAAGTCTGCTACTCTTCCACCACCACCACCACCACCACCACACACACACACACACACACACACACACGGAATGCACCACATTCTTTGATTTTCCTTTGAGCTCACTCACACTGTCTTCTCTTCCTGGAACACCAAACTCTGCTCCTTCTCTGAAAATCTCCTGTTCATTTTTCAAGTTTCTTCACTGAAGGCTTTTCTGACTTCCTAGATTCTTTAAGGGCCTAGACAGCTTCTGGGCATCTGTTGTCTCTGCAGTATCATTGGGTGTACTGGATTATAAATGCGTGTTTAACTACATGTCTCATACACAAGCCTGTTACCTGGACAAGAGCAGAGATTTTCTCCCTCACTCACCATTTAATTGCCAGTGGGTTATACAGGCTCCTTCAGGGATCACATCCTTGTCATGGCAAAGGGGCTTGAATAACTCAATGAAGCTATGAATCATGCCATGCAGGGCTACCCAAGGTGAATGGGTCATGCTGCTGAGTTCTGAAAAATTGTGGTGCATTGGGGAAGGTAATAAATGGCAACCCACTCCAGTATTGTTGCCAGGAGAACCTCATGGACAAAACCCATGACCAAAACCATCCCAAAGAAAAAGAAATGCAGGAAAGCAAAGTGGTTGTCTAAGGAGACTTTGCAAATAGCTGAGGAAAGAAGAAAAGCAAAAGGCCAGGGAGAAAGGGAAAGATATACCCAACTGACAGCAGAATTCCGGAGATTAACAAGGACAGTAAACAGTGCAAAGAAATAGAAGAAAACAATAGAATGGGAAATACTAGAGATCTCTTCAAGAAAACTGGAGCTATCAAGGGAATATTTCACATTAGGTGGGCAAAATAAAGAACAGAAAATGATATATACCTAACAGAAACAGAAGATATTAAGAAGAGGTGGCAAGAATACACAGAAGAACTATACAAGAAAGGTGTCAATGATCTAGATAACCACAATGGTCTGATCACTCACCTAGAGTCAGACATCCTGGAATTTGAAGTCAAGTGGGCCTTAGGAAGCATTGCTATGAACAAGGCTATTAAAGGTGATGGAGTTCCAGCTGAGCTATTTCAAATCCTAAAATATGATGCTGTGAAAGTGCTGCACTCAATATGTTAGCAAATTTGGAAATCTCACCAGTGGCCACAGGGCTGGAAAAGGTCAGTTTTCATTCCAATCCCAAAGAAGGGCAACGCCAAAGAATGTTCAAACTACTGTACCAATTGTGCTCATTTCACATACTAGCAAGTTCATGCTCAAAATCCTTCAAGCTAATCTTCAGCAGTATGTGATCTGAGGACTTTCAGATGTACAAGCTGGGTTTCAAAGAGGCAGAGAAACCAGAGATCAAATTGCCAACATTTTTTGGATCAGGAGGAATGCAAAGGAATTCCAGAAAAACATCTACTTCTGCTGAGAAATGCCGGGGGCCAGCGTGAGGAATCCCACCCGTGACAAGGTCATATGGCAGAGATTTGATGGGCAAGGTCGAGTCAGATCTCAGGAGGTCTCCCTGAGTTTCCCTGAGCATCTACTCCCCTCAAAAAAGGAAACCAGAATATGCCTGCTGCCGTGAGCCAGCGTGAGGATTCCCACCCATGACAAGGTCATGTGGAGAGACCCAATGGGCAAGGCGATTTGGGTCTCAGGGCTTCCCCCTGGTATTTCCTGAGCATGTACCCCCAAAATAAGAATCTGCCGGCCTTATATTGTATTTTTCTATTCTTCTGACACTCTCTGGAAAAAGTTAATTCAGGGCTTTAGTCTTCTGCATTTGAAAGGAGTGTTTAAGCTCAACCTCCTCTGATAATGCTCTAACTTGCTTAACAGGTTCCCCAGACCTTTTACAGCTTGTGAATTGTTTACAGCCCCCAACTGCGAAGGGCACAAAGCTTAAAGTATCTTAAAGTTACAGAGCCTTTTCTAAAGAGCTAAAAATCATATTGGTGACAGGATTTCACTGTTGACTCAATGATTGCTGCCAGACCTCCTTATTCTTTATCTTTTGGGCATCTGGGAGGATGTTAATCCATGTAAACGGGATATGGAAAAAGATATATAGTAGTTTTGATGTTACCAACACTAGACTTTTGAGTTAATTTCTTTTGTTATAAATCACTGTACTCCTTTTACTTGTTACAAATTGCTGTATCTTTGCTATGTAAAAATGTAACTTTGTTTAGTGCTTTTTGAGAATGGCACCAGACTTTGGGAAGAACAACACAAATAAGTCTTCTGGTTAACAAACCCTCATCAGAAAAGAGTAGTAAAATGTTCATTGGCCCTTTTGGCTGGAAGATGATGGAAATCACCTAAGACTTGTGTATACAACTAGGTATGCAGAGAGAAAAGCCTGGTTTTGATAAGAATCTGGGCTGCTAACACTTCATAATTTTTTTATTACCCATTGAGCTCTATGTACAATCAAAAAGGAATATAAGGCCCTTCTGGACAATAGGGTCCAGGGCCAGTTGCTGGACTGGTTTCCCCCATGTCTCCTCTTTACTCTAATTTCTGGCTGAATTCCCATCTGGGGCGTGGAGGCTCGCCACATCTACTTACTTGTCCTGGCTTCTAAGATCCGTAAGAGAGAGAGCCCAAGGCGGGGCACTCTCTGATATTCAAACGGGCACCAGTGGCCCAACATAGATGGTGCAAGTTCCTTGTCTGGAACTGTATTGGCTTTCCACGTAAACCAAGTTATTCAGCCTCTTTTCTCCACCTAAATTTTCCTACTATACTATTATTTCCTAATCTAATCTTATATTAATAATAAATAAGTTTTTCCTCACTGATGCTGTCCTCACTTCGAATTCCCTGGATCCACTGGGGCTGGACCCCGGCAGAGAAATACTGAAGATAGAAGGGGAAGGGGCAGCCGAGGATGAGATAGTTAGATAGCATCACTGACTTAATGGACATGAATTTGAGCAAACTGTGGGAGACAGTGAAACACAGGGAAGCCTGGCATGCTGCAGTCCATGGGGTTGCCAAGAGTCAGAATTGAACAACAACAATTTAAAACATACACTGAGGAAATGAGGAAAGAAGGCAAAGAACATATTGTCTGCATTGTATAGATTTAGATTGAGAAGACAGAGGAGCCTGGTTGCTACAGCCTATGAAGTCGCAAAGAGTTGGACACTACTTAGTGACTGAACAACAGCAACAAACTATACACAGAATGGCATGTGGCACACACTCAATGAATATCGGTTGAATGGTTGAGCAAATACTTTAACACACAATTTGTATTCCAAAATGTGGTAAAAAACTTCTATCATCAACTTCTCAGTCAATTATGTCCTCTAAATTTCATAGTAAGTGGGAAAAGGACCACTGGGGATAGAGAGCTCTCCTGACCAGCGATTCTAATCTGAGAAGGCACAGGGGCGCGGGTGCTACTGCCATATCACTGCATATGGTTAGAGGAAAAATAGACATGGGTATTTTTTCCAAAAAAATAAATCAGAACAATTTCTTTTTTCTTTTTCTTTTTTTGGTTGTCTATCTTACTATTTTTAAATTTAGTTTTCATTTGAAGGATAATTGCTTTATCCTTCAATTGAAGAATTTTGCTGTTTTCTGTCAAACTTCAACAGGAATCAGCCATAGGTATACATACGTCCCCTCCCTTTTGAACCTCCTTCCCATCCCACCCCCTAGGTTGATACAGTGCCTGTTTGAATTCCCTTGGCAATACAGCAAATTCCCCGTTGGCTATCTATTTTACATGTAGTAATGTAAGTTGCCATGTTACTCTTTCCATACATCTCACCAGAATAATTTCTCTCCAGTCTTGGGCATCTGGTTTCCATTTCTTACATGAGAGTAATAACACAACAGAGGAACAGGCATCTACTTCTATCCGTTACCCCATGACTGTTTTTATCTCTAAAACATCTCTTAATATGAATAGAGAGAAGATGGGAAGAAAATAAAATTGCAGGGGTCACTGAATTTGAGTGTTAGGACTATGGATGACCTTTTTTTCCTTCTGTTTTCTAAAGTTCCTATAATCTTAAATTGTCTTTATGGTTACGGTGAAAAGTGAAAGTGAAAGTCGCTCAGTTGTGTCCAACTCTTTGTGACCCCATGGACCATACAGTCCATGGATTCTCCAGGTCAGAATACTGAAGTGGGTAACTTTCCCCTTTTCCAGGAGATCTTCCCAATCCAGGGATCGAACCAGGTCTCCCACATTATGGTTATAGATAAAATGGATAGAAAGCACAGAAAACACCCAGGTTTCTGAACTGCCATTTCCCCTGTTAGAAATAGAATAAAACCACTGGATGTTATGGATAAAATTTGTTGCAGACCATTAGAGCACCTTGAAGCTGGTAGATGTCTCGTGTTTACTGATTGAACATTATGAGAAAAAAGGAAGGATCAAGATACACATAGCAACATAACAGTTTCCAAACTAATTTTATTCATTCACTGTGATGTATAAACACACACACACACATCACTGCAAGTAGGTTAAAAGCTCCTCGCTTAAAACTAGGCAGAGAATAAGTTCTCAAATGACAACTTAAGAAGAAACTAACCTGTATTTTTAAATGGAAAAAGGCTATTGTATCATATTTTTCTTCATTAATAGAGTATCTTCAAAGAAGTACAAGAAACTGTGTTAAGCAGAGATATAACCTGGATGTATATATTCTGATACTTCCTTAAAGTCACAGGTTCTGATCGCTCGTAAGCCATTAGACTATATGAGCTTGCCCCTTTCATTTGCTTCCCTGTCCCCTTGTTAATGGGTATTATTACAGGGCTCCATGGGATGTTCTGGACCCTAAATAAATGTTGTCAGTCAGCCTCCATCAGGCAAGCACAATACTCACAGAATCCGCAGTATCCACAGCATCAGCACTGCATAACATGGCAATTTTATTCCAAATCTTTGCGGCTTAGTCATGTAAGTTATAGGGAAAAAATACAAAAAATGTCATTTTATGGAGAAAGAAAAAAGGTATGAATTCAGAGCGAGGCAGAAAATTATATAATTGAACGTTTCATGCTGCTAAAGATATTTCAGCAGTGATTTGCATATGACCTTTGTAATGTGGCTCCCTGCCTTGCAAGGTTTCAAGAGTGTTTCACCTAAATGTGTGTGTCACAGAGCAGAGGCTTATGTAAACACCACTGAAAGAAACACACTCTTCATGTTAACTCAGTCTTTAGGGTCACAAATGGTATAGACAGAGTTACTATTCAAATAACATAGTTATCAACATGCTGTTTGACTTTGTTAGGATATGCTCACGTTTCAGCCATTTTTCAGCAGTTTTATTCAAAGTATGAATCTGTAGTTTAGCTAAAATGCTTTCCCTTCCCAGTTGAAGACAGAATAAAACACAATAGCCAACCCGTGTTTTCCCATTCATATTTACTGTACCAAAAATGTTCCATGTAAGATGTAATGATGTATTTTTTTAAAAATGCACTAAAAAGAAATCACTCCTAGACTCAAAAGTCTGCCATCAAACTCACGAGTCCCCCTACATGATACAGTGATACCTAACACTTTAGAGTGGCATTTAATACAATGTTGAGAGGGACTTTAGCTAATATTTCTTTGTATTCTCCCTCAGGTCATTAAAGCCAGTGTTATCATTTTATCATACATAAAGAGAAGCGTTGCTCAGAGAGAAAAGATAATTGATGAGTAATTATTTAACAACTTAGTACCCCAAGGTTAGAATCTAACACTACTAAGGTTAGAATCTAACACTACTCAGCACGACTCTCTGCAGTGATGGAAATGTTCTATAAACCTGAGCTGTCTATTATCAGTGAGCACTCAAAATGTGGCTAGTACCAATTAAAGAACCAGATTTTTTATTTATTCAGTTTTAATTAATTTAAGTTGAAACAGCCACATGTGACTCGCAGCGACTGTCTCAGATAGCATAGTGCTGTCCAGTTCCTTTTGATCAGTCCCATTATCAGCCAGTTGCTTGCTTCTGTTACCACTGTTGGGAACTCAGCTTGCTGGCAATGATGGTTCTTTACCCTCACATCCTCATAGTGTGTTTGGGGGAGAAGGCTCTGGTGATGGAGGAAGGCTAGGATGGCAAACCTGAGGGATCAAAATTTAACAGGGTAAAGAGTAAGGATCCTTGAGTCCATTATCCCTTCCAAAACTGTATGCCTTTTCCATTCACCAAGCTTCTGAAAAAGGATGTGGACACATTTTATGATTTATGACCTTCCACACTACACATCAAACTAGTCAATGCTAAAGGAAATCCACCCTGAATATTCATTGGAAGGACAGATGTTGAAGCTGAAGCTCCAATATTTTGGCCACCTGATGTGAAAAGACTCTAATGCTGGGAAAGATTGAGGGCAGGAGGAGAAGGGGGTAACAGAAGATGAGATGGGTGGATGGCATCACTGACTCAATGGACATGAGTCTGAGCCCTGGTGAAGGACAGGGAATTCTGGCGTGCTGCAGTCCATGGGGTCGCAGAGTTGGACATGACTTAGTGACTGAACAACAACCACACTTTAATTGCACATTAACAACAACAGTAATAAGTCTACAAGAAAGTAATTTTATATTGCCTTCATACACATGTAAACTAAAGCTAAGCTAAGGGTCCTTGTTCAGGGATGTAACCATGACAAGTACAATATCATGAGTCTTCAAGAATAAGAAGGATGGTGAAAAGTTTTAAAAACTAGCTCTACAAAAAGTTTTGAACAACGCAGCATATGTTCTACAGTTGTATTGGATTGGCCAAAAAGTTCATTTGGGTTGCTGTTAAGATCTTACTGGAAAAACCCAAACGAACTTTCTGGCCACCCCAGTACATTGATCACTGCTGTGCGTAAATGATGATACTGAGAAATCTCATGCCAAGTATTCAAGTTGCATAAGAACAGTATGTATGTTTAATTACTCTATCCTGTAAGTACATTTTGTATGCCACATATATTGCCTCTTGTTAACTAAAACTATATCTATATATAATATATAATTATAAAATTTTAAAATATCTGCATTTTCTGAGCACATAAATTATCTGCCACTCTTCTCCCTCTCCCCGCAACTTCATTACTTTAAAAGCCTATCTTCTTTCTATCACATTTCTTCACATCTCACCTACTCTCTGATCACACCTTGTTCCTCTCCGTGTTCCAAATTTACCCTGAACTTTTCCTGCTTTTCTGCCATTATATATGGAGTTCCCTCCCCACCTGTCATCCACCTACAAAATCTTACATTTTCCAGCACCTAGATGCCTCCCACTAACAGGAAGTCTTTTCCTTCATCAGAATTCATCACTCCCTCCTCAGTGTTTCCTTAGCAGTTCTGACCCTGACATCATGTTTCACACAATAAATAAATGTCTGAATGCATTTGCTACTAGTTAGTAGTTGAACAGCACCT
The DNA here is from genome assembly GCA_006410615.1 of Neotragus moschatus. Classification (NCBI taxonomy): domain Eukaryota; kingdom Metazoa; phylum Chordata; class Mammalia; order Artiodactyla; family Bovidae; genus Neotragus; species Neotragus moschatus. Next base: position 651,359 of record SJYA01003201.1, on the reverse strand, counting down.
TGAGGTGAAGACTGTTTGAATGCCTGCCTATAAAATTGATTCTTACATAACATCAGTTGTAAGAAATCTTTTAATAATCAAGATGTGAAAACAGCACTTGAGAGTCACTTGTTTTTGTCTTACTGATTCTAGACCATCAGTTTCACAAAACAGCATCAAAGGGAATTCAAAACCTCTACTCAAGCATTCTTGATACTACTCATAAGTGAGACCGTGCAAGTGCAAAGCTTAGCGTAGCAAGTTGACACAGGATCCCCTCAGTTTGTTAAATCTCTCAGAATAAATAATCACCTAACACTTTGCCTTAACTTAACAAGCCTTGCACATAAAAACTACAGTGTTCAGAATGCAGCTCTCTTAACAGAAGTCTTATGTAAAGCAAAGAACAAAATAAGTCTTAGTGATAGGTGACATTTATCATAAAACTTATTCTAATTAAGTGAGTTTCTTGGTTGCCCAGTTACTATCCTAAAAAAACATTATTTAACAGGACTTTCTTCATTTCTTTCATAAACACTTTCTTCATTTATTCCACAAATATTCATTAAGTATGCATTTATATGGTAGGCACTCTGCTAGGCTAGAGGTTGATTATAAATATTACATTGTCCCTATTCTTAAGAACTCAAAGTCTGGTAGGGGAACAAAATCACATAATAGTTCAAAACATAATCTTAAGTACACTGACTTCCATTTATTTCCTGGCTTGATCAACTAATCATTTAATTTTGGGAAATTCCCTTTGCTCTTCTTGAGCCTTCTTTATACTAAAAGGACAACCCTCATTGGGTTGTTATCTGAAATAAGCCAAAGTATATAAACATATAAAATACTTCCTCCAATGTTTGGAATTTAATAAGTGCAATTAGTAATAATAATTGTTATTCAAGGCAAAAAGTGCTGTGACCAAGGAATACAGAGTCTGCTATGCAAATGTGAAAACACAAGGACCTCATTCTGTCAGAGCTGAGTGGAAGAAGCCTTCTCAGAGGGAGTGATGTTGAAAGTTAAGACTTGAAAGATGAGTAGGAATTTTCCAGGTGACATCACTGGGAAAGAGATGGCTGTTTTCCTTTAAGGAAACATACACAGGAGACTATATTCGGAGATCTGTAAGTAGCACAGGGTAGCTGGAGCCGAAGGCATGCGGAGAAGGAACTGTGGAACACGGCAAAGGGATCCAAGTAACACTTAGAAGCTGAGGGCTGGTAATGAATTTCCATTTTACAAGGATCGGTATGGCCATACTTCACACACTTTAGGGAGCTGATGTTTTAAATTAGAAAATAAGTTGGAAGGTCACTTCAATGATAACCAAGCCATCTATGACAAAAGTTCAAATTTCGTTGCAGGCTGCCTAGTTAGAGGTAAGGGCGAGATGGGGAAGAGTCAAATGATGGTAACAGGAGTTGAGACATCACCATGCTAGAAGAAAGTATATTCCTTAAATGAGCTATTTTTCACCCATTTGCTATGATGAAATGTATACACAAATGCTTGAATGGTAATTTCTAATAGTAAGTAGTACAATTCGATCATTGCTTGGGACCTAACTGTGTGTCCTCAGTCACTCAGTCGTGTCTGATTCTCTGTGACCCCATGAACTGTAGCCCGCCAGGCTCCTCTGTCCCTGGAATTCTCCAGGCAGGAACACTGGAGTGGGTTCATTTCCTTCTTCAGGGGATCTTCCAATCCAGGGACTGAACCCGCATCTCTTGCATCTCCTGCACAGGCAAACTGTTTACCACTGTGCCACCCGGGAAGTCTCTTGGGATCTAACTGGATCGTATTAGAAACTGGGAGAATTTAATCCAACAAGATGTGTGCTATTCTGATCAGGTTGCTATGTATCCTGCTGCATGAGAATTTTCTCAAGTACTATATCCAAAAATGAGACATATTTCTGGGTTACCCAGAGAAGGCAATGGCAACCCACTCTGGTACTGTTGCCTGGAAAACTCCATGGATGGAGGAGCGTGGTAGGCTGCAGTCCATGGTGTTGCTAAGAGTCAGACACCAACTGAGCGACTTTATTTTCACTTTTCACTTTCCTGCATTGGAGAAGGAACTGGAAACTCACTCCAGTGTTCTTGCCTGGAGAATCCCAGGGTCGGGGGAGCCTGGTGGGCTGCTGTCTATGGGGTCGCACAGAGTTGGACACGACTGAAGCGACTTAGCAGCAGCAGCTGGGTTACCAGGATTTACATGCTAAGAGTAACAAAACATTAACTAAGATTACTCAAAATAAAAATAAAAAGCAATACCACCCCCATGGGGGGAAATCTGTTAAAGCATTATCTAATCTTGTAATACTCTTCTATTTTCTGATAAGCATTTATTTAAGACTCTATTTATGAACTGAGAGAGTTTGGTGTAGTGGAAAGTGCATGATTTGGAGGTTTGAATATGTCAGTGATTACGAGGCCTTTGGGGATGTCACCTACCCTTTTGGTTCATTCATATAGAAATTGAGGATAATAATACTGACATGCTTAGATGGTTAAGAGGCCAAAATAACCTGCAAATCTATGGTAACTGGCATAGTCTGGCTATGTATTTAGGTGCCAAGTAAATATAAGGCCGTTTCCTACTATCATCCATTATAGAGATAATATGTATTTCAGTTTCCCCAAAATTGTCCCGGTTTATCCTTGTTATCCTGGTGTCCTTGGTTTAGTTATTCCTCTTTGATTTTTTTGCTTTTAAATAAAGTATTATTTTAATGATTGCATTAAACCTCAAGGAAAATATTGTAGGGGCTCTTGGGCATAGTTATGCATAAAGTATGATATTTAATTTAATATGTTTCTGAGACTTGGCTGGTGAGAAGTCTTTCCTTTGACAGTGTAATTCATATCACTAGCAGAATCTTGGTTTCAGGTAGTGAGTTTGTGGTATCTTCCCCATTACGTTTCCTAGCCTGTATTTCTTAATCTTACTTGCAGCTATGGGTATCCATGACTATAGTCTTTTAAATGGAATACTAGCAGAAAAGAGGTACAGAGCTTCAGTATTACCTCTTTAAGAGGAAATTGCTTGTCCTGCACGTTTTTCTTTTGCCTTCCTGCTCAAATGGGAATGGTGCTCATCAGCTAGCTTCAAGCATGAGATGATAGCAACACCCTAAGAGACTGGAGGGCAGCCAGGCAGATGAACCTATGGTCTTCAGTAATCTCACAGGGCAGAGCCCCCTGCTTGCTGCAGACTGCCTATCCACCTCTGAACATCTTTCTCATTTGGGAAAAAAAGCCTATATTAAAGGAGTTGAGATTATTTGTTTTGTTAACTTTTTTATTTTATATTGATTAATTATGTTGTGATATTTTCAGATGTACAGCAAAGTGATTCAGGTATATATATATATGGGTAAAGATGTAGATACATACACTTTTTCAAATTCTTTTCCCATTTAGGTTGACACACAATACTGAGCAGAGTTCCCTCTGCTATACAGTAGGACCTCTTTGGTTATCCATTTTAAATACAGCAGTGTATATCTGTCAGTCCCAAACACCCTAACTATTCCTTCCCCCTACCCTTTCTCCCTGGTAACCAGAAGTTTGTTCTCTAAGCCTGGAAGTCTCTTTATATTTTGTAAATAAGTTCATTTGTATCATTTCTTTTTAGCTTCCACATATAAGTGGTATCAAATGGTATTTCTCTTTTTCTTTAATGGTTCTGACAGATCTCTATTTTGTACTTCTACCTTTGTCCATAATTTCATCTAGTAAAGTGTTTAAAAAAACATGCAATTAACAGTTGAGCTATTTCAAATCCTGAAAGATGATGCTGTGAAAGTGCTGCACTAGATATGCCAGCAAATTTGGAAAACTCAGCAGTGGCCACAGTACTGGAAAAAGGCAGTTTTCATTCCAATCCCAAAGAAAGGCAATGCCAAAGAATGCTCAAACTACTGCACAATTGCACTCATCTCACACACTAGTCAAGTAATGCTTAAAACTCTGCAAGCCAGGCTTCACCAATATGTTAACCATGAGCTTCCAGATGCTCAAGGTGGTTTTAGAAAAGGCAGAGGAATCAGAGATCAAATTGCCAACATCTGCTGGATCATTGAAAAAGCAAGAGAGTTCCAGAAAAACATCTATTTCTGCTTTAGTAACTATGCCAAAGCTTTTGACTGTGTGGATCACAATAAACTTTGGAAAATTCTGAAAGAGATGGGCATACCAGACCACCTGACCTGCCTCTTGATAAATCTACATGCAGGTCAGGAAGCAACAGTTAGAACTGGACATGGAACAGACTGGTTCCAAATAGGCAAAGAAGTACGTCAAAGCTGTATATTGTCACCCTGCTTATTTAACTTATATGCAGAGTACATCATGAGAAACGCTGGGCTGGAAGAAGTACAAGCTGGAATCATGACTGCCAAGAGAAATATCAATAGCCTCATATATGCAGATGACACCACCCTCATGGCAGAAAATGAAGAAGAACTAAAGAGCCTCTTGATGAAAGTGAAAGAGAGGAGAGAATAAGTTGGCTTAAAGGGCAACATTCAGAAAACTAAGATCATAGCATCCGCTCCCATCACTTCATGGCAAATACACAGGAAAACAATAGAAACAGTGACTGACTTTATTTTTCTGGGCTCCAAAATCACGGCAGATGGTGACTGCAACCATGAATTTAAAATACGATTACTCCTTGGAAGGAAAGTTATGACCAACCTAGACAGCATTTTAAAAAGCGGAGACATTACTTTGTCAACAAAGGTCCGTCTAGTCAAGGCTATGGTTTTTCCAGTGGTCATGTACGGATGTGAGAGTTGGACTATAAAGAAAGATGAGCACTAAAGAATTGATGCTTTTGAACTGTGGTNGAGAAATAGATTTAGGGGCCTAGATCTGATAGATAGAGTGCCTGCTGAACTATGGAATGAGGTTCATGACACTGTACAGGAGACAGGGATCAAGACCATCCCCATGGAAAAGAAATACAAAAAGGCAAAATGGCTTTCTGGGCAGGCCTTACAAATAGCTGTAAAAGAAGAGAAGCAAAATGCAAAGGAGAAAAGGAAAGATATAAGCATCTGAATGCAGAGTTCCATAGAATAGCAAGAAGAGATAAGCCTTCTTCAGCCATCAGTGCAAAGAAATAGAGGAAAAGAACAGAATGGAAAAGACTAGATATCTCTTCAAGAAAATTAGAGATACCACAGGAACTTTTCATGCAAAGATGGGCTCGATAAAGGACAGAAATGGTATGGATCTAACAGAAGCAGAAGATATTAAGAAGAGGTGGCAAGAATACACAGAGGAACTGTACATGAGCTGGATAATCATGATGGTGTGATCACTCATCTAGAGCCAGACATCCTGGAATGTGAAGTCAAGTGGGCCATAGAAAGCATCACTACGAACAAAGCTAGTGGAGGTGATGGAATTTCAGTTGAGCTATTCCAAATCCTGAATGATGATGCTGTGAAAGTGCTGCACTCAATATGCCAG
>SJYA01003201.1:614494-643052 GCA_006410615.1 Neotragus moschatus | reverse complement strand
GAAGCTCCAGTACTTTGGCCACCTCATGCAAAGAGTTGACTCATTGGAAATGACTCTGATGCTGGGAGGGATTGGTGGCAACTGGAGAAGGGGATGACAGAGGATGAGATGGCTGGATGAGATCACTGACTCGATGGGTGTGAGTCTGAGTGAACTCCGGGAGTTGGTGATGGATAGGGAAGCCTGGCGTGCTGCGATTCATGGGGTCACAAAGAGTTGGACATGACTGAGCGACTGAACTGATATGGAATATGTTCAGTTAACAGAGGTCAAGCAGTGTATGAGTTGTTGTTGTTCAGTCAGTATGTCATGTCTGACTCTTCTGTGACCCCAGGGACTGTAGCCCACCAGGCTTCTCCATGGGATTCTCCAGGCAATAGTCAATGAGTATGAGAGAGTAATTTGAACTCTTACTGCCGTGAGCTGTTCTCTTGAGAATGGGATCAACCTGCAACTATGCACACACTTGATTATATTGTAATGCTTTTTTATTTCGTAAATAAACTGTTTCAGTAGCAATGACCTAAAAAAAATTAGACGTGTATATTTAATTAAAAGTTACCATTCCCATTTCTATAGAAATTGATGTACAATATAACAAACTTTTGTTTACCGTTTACCGTCCAGCATGACAGTCATGTCACTGACCAGATGAAAACTTGATAACGGAAACTTTCTAAAGCCAGCATCTGCTCCCCAAATTAGTCATTCATTTTAGAACACTAGGTCTGAGACAATAATGCAACCCACACATAGACACAGAGGTGCATGGATTTTCATTTAGATCAAATAACTGTACTCTGCAGTAATTTTGCCCATTTTCATTTCAAGCTGGGTTGTGTAGATAAGAAAAATAAAAGCATGGTAAACAGGTTAACTGCAATAGTTTAATGACATAGTTTACAACAGAATCCTTAGAAGCTTCTTAATTTTTTTCTTCCACTTCATGGAATAAACTTTTCGAAGTTCTTTCCACTGAAGGTAAAATATCCGGCAGTATGGTGAATGAGATAATAAGTTCAGTTTAAAAGATAAGCATTTGAAGACAAAATGGTTTGTTTCCGTAACACAAATGCAGTTCTAAATTTGATGGAGCACAGTACCGTGGAAAAATAGCATTCTTACTATATAAGCAAAAGGTCAGAAATCTACTTGCAAGTTGTTGTGATACACACGTAAATTATGAAAACAAGCTGCTATATTCTACCAATTCAAGTACATATCTATAGTTGGCACAAGCACAACTACATATTCAAAGAGTGACTGAACTTTGAAATATTTGTATTGTAGCTGAGAGTGAGGATAACATTTTTAAGGACTCCTACTTTAATTTTGGAAGCATATTTTATAACACAAAGGATTGAAATTGACAAGACAGAGTTTTTTCAGAATCTAAAATTGTTAAAAATAATTTAAAAAATCATAGAAACAATTTGTTTCATGAATTTGTTTTACAAAATTTTTTTAAAGACCATACCTATAAGATTCGGTTCAGTTCAGTTCAGTTGCTCAGTTGTGTCTGACTCTTTGCGACCCCATGGACTGCAACACACGAACCCTCCCTGTCCATCACCAACACCTGGAGTTTACTCAAACTCATGTCCATTGCATCAGTGATGCCATTCAACCATCTCATCCTCTGTCGTCCCCTTCTCCTCCAGCCTTCAATTCTTTCCCAGCATCAGGGTCTTTTCCTATGAGTCAGTTCTTCGCATCAGGTGGCCAAATTATTTGAGTTTCAACTTCAGCATCAGTCCTTCCAATGAATATTCAGGACTGATTTCCCTTAGGATGGACTGGTTGGATCTCCTTTCAGTCCAAGGGACTCTCAAGAGTCAACTTAAATATGTATGCACCTCAATATAATATGACTGAGCATGTCCTTCACTTAGAATTTATTCTGATGTCTACTGAGTATACTATTGAGTATCAAGAATGACTTTTGTTTATGTGAGTGATATGTTGACATTTACAAAATTAAAAATTTAAACAAAATACTTATTAATTTACTTAAAATAATAAAACCATTATATGTCATAAATATTTGGCAAAGATTGGCATATTTCTATACAAAATTCTGTTGAAAGTGGCTTCTTTTTATACATTTTTGTTTTATAAAGTATCTGATTACAGAAGACATTTGGATTTTCATATTTGCTTCTGATTCAGTCTATTGTGATACCATATCAAGAAGCCTATAGAAAACTCTACCATGTATTCATAATGAAATGAAAACAAAAAGGTAATGATACATATATATTGATATATATGAGTGTGTGGTTTTGATTGCATGGACCCCATGAAAAGATTTTTGAGACTCGTCTGAAGTTTTTGGACCATATTTTGGTAATTCTTGCTCTTCATGGAAAAGTCAATTGAAGGTATCAACAACTTAAACTTTAGTAACCCAAAATGCAGGTTTGAGATGATTGTAGTAATTTTATAGAAAAGTTAAAAACTGACATCGTATTGAAATAAATATACTCAGAAAAATATCAGTGACTCTATTAAGAACAGACATAATGGAGACTGATAAAATTACATAAAATCGTTACCACTAATAATTATTCAAGTTATATAATTTTTAACATTTAAGTATTCTACTGAACTGAACTGAACTCAATATAAAAGAGTTTTAAAAATTATCTTTAATGCATATTTGCTCTTTGCTAAGTCATTTCAGTCATATTCGACTCTTTGTGACCCTATGGTCTGTAACCCTCCAGGCTTCTCTGTCCATGGGATTTTCTAGTCAATAATACTGGAGTAGGTTGCCATTTTCTCCTCCAGGGCATCTTCCTGACCCAGGGATTGAACCCATATCTCCTTTGTCTCCTGCATTTCAGGCAGATTCTTTACCAGTTGAACCATTTTTAAAAATAATTTTACATTTCACATGCATTTGAAATTTTAATTTTAAAATGTTAAGTCCCTGAGAAAATACAGTTTTACAGCTATGAATTGCAATACAGATACTCATTTCATAACTGTAGCTTCTTACAGCAGTTTTGAGAAATTCCTATTTGGGGAATGGATCAAAAGTCTGAACCCCGCCCCCCAACGTGCACACACAGAAATGCATAAACACACGCAAGGTTTACCTATTATTTGAGAGAGTGTTGAGGTACTGGCCATAGCTGAATCAGCCAGAGACATAGAGCTCTGGGTTAGCACCGCTGCCCAGCCAAGAAGAGGGAGATGTGATAAGAGTTCACTGTACAGCTATTCATCGTAATACTGACCTCTAAGCTTAGACGAGATGTGTGGGGATGAATCATGAAAGCCAATGAAGTCTTCTTGATGGGAAAAAATACAGTTGGAACTTGGAAAGGTCTCTTTCTCTTATTTTACATAGAACATGTTCAATTCAAAATACAGTGTTCAACAAAGGCTTTCATTAATGATATTTGAGTGAACATCTGAAGGAGGAGAGAGGGGAAACCAAGTAAATTGAGACAAAGTCTGTTGTAGGCAGAGGAAACTGTCGAGGCAGACTTGTGCTTGGAGATTTTGAGGAAGACCAAGGACACTAATTTACCTTAATGGGTGAATGAGTGTAGTAAGGGCATGAGGTCAGAGAAGTACAGAGGATCAGAATGTGTGAGCTGATTTACACTTACTATGAATGGATTTGGGAAATGCTGAGAGACTGTAAACAGAGCAGAGATATTATCCAATAATTAACATACAACAATTACTACGTGTTAGGGCTTCCCAGGAGGTAATAGTGGTAAAGAATCTGCCTGCCAATGTGTACATATATTATATATATATATATATATATATATATAAATCATCTTGTACATCTTAAGTATGTACAACTTTTATTACAAAAGAATGTTGCTAAATACCAAAAGAGCTTTATAGGGTTCTTAAAACTGCTTTTTACACTATCTGTAGACCAAGGAAGTTTTCTAGAAAGGAACGTCCACTGCTAACTGAAGTTGAGTTTTGGTTAATGCTTCAATGCAACAGAACTAATTTCTAATGTAAAAGGACCACACTACATGTTGAGAATAAACAATGACAGAAAAAATGCGGAAGCAGGAACAAAAATTGGTAAACAATATTCAAGAACTTGGGGGTAATCAGGAAACTGAGAGATAAAAATGTTTTGGTTGATTTATCCTGTCTTCTTCGTCACTGCTAGAGATCTAATAGAGTTAGCTACATTTGATAGCCCAGGACAAATTGAGCAGTAATGGAATCCGGGAGATCTAAAGATCTAAATCCGAGTACCCAGATCCAAAACCCAATCTAAAACCAATCTAGAACCTGGATCTACAACCAATCCTACAGGTTGTAGTTAGTATAAATGGTTTGCCCAGAGTGGATGGAGCTAAAGTCACCTTTTATTTATGATTCCATTGGTGTATGGAAAACAAATATTCTCGACCCATCAAAGTAAGTGAGTCAACGGGTACAGGCATTTCTGTGATATTGAAAAAGATATTGATAAGGCTCAGAGAGACTAGGCAGTATATACTCAAGGGCACATATCAAACAACTTATAAAATCTTGATTTGAATCCCTTTGGGTTAGACTTCAGGGCCTAAAATTACTGTTGTATTAGATCACTAACCCCTTTTTTAAATAGTTGCAGGAGGCTCTGAATCTCTGGGTGAGAACTTTTTCAGGAATAACCTAAGTAAATAAATCAACATAACCTAGAAGCTTTGACCAGAGACAGGAGGTATAAAAGAACACTGAGACTAGGCAACATACCTGAATTTACTGTTTTAGAATATTGTCCTTATTCAATATTTAGAATATCGCTCTTATTAGAATATCTAGACAAGTAAGTAAATGAATGGGTTCAATGGATAAGCATCTCATCTGCTCTCAGTGATTAACGTTTTTAAATCAAAACAATTCAGTCAAGTTGTCCTCCGAGCAATGTTACAGCATTACAAAAATATTTTGCTTATTTTTGAGAAAACTGGCAAGTCCAACTAGACACAGCAGCCAAGAACTGAGGTTGCCATTTGCAACTGCGCCAGGGTCAAAGTCACTGTTTGTCCTTGGGCTATTCATTCAACTATTGAGACCTCATTTTTTTTTTTAAGTTAAATGAAACTCCTGCTACTTATTCATTTTTACTGTTAGTTTCTTGAGATAAGTGGCAATATAATGAGAAGTATGGGCAAGATGTTATCACCTGCTCTCTGTTAATTTAATCCTCCTTCTCATTACCTCCCAACTTCCAACATATTCCAAGACTCGCTTGACTTTTAATGATCTTTCTCTTTTTTCAGTTCCTCATTAATTTGTCATCTGGCACTGAGTGTCCCCTTCATCTTAACAGTGGTTATCCTTTAATACATATGTCCTATCTACTCAGAGTAACTGGGAGATCCTAGAAGGCAGAGCCAAAATTATATATACGTGTCCACATACGTGCAGGCATCAGCCAAAAGCTGTGTGGGAAACAGGAGCTGACAAAGTATTTGATGACGATGATGATGACTGTAATAGCAATTACTGTCTATGGAACATACGCTTTGCACTAATCACATTACATAGTGCCTTAGTTCCCCTTCACAAAAAGCTTTCAAGGGACCTATTACGATTTGATTTCAGAGAGGAGGACATTGAGATGCATAAAGTTTAAGTAACAGAAGAATCAGAGAGAAAGTGGCAGAGATATGGTCAAATTCCAAGCTGACTTTTCTATCTCCCAAAATGATCCAGCCTGGCAGAAGGGCCAATTCAGATGTGTATTGTGAATTATTGTGCTCAGTCACTCAGTCATGTCTGACTCTTTGCGATGCCATAGACTGTAGCCTGCCAGGCTCTTCTGTTCATGGGGATTCTCCAGACAAGAATACTGGAGTGGGCTGCCGTGTTCTCCTCCAGGAGATCTTCTCAACACAGGGATGAAATCCAGGTCTCCTGAATTGCAGGTGGATTCTTTACTGTCTGAGCCACCAGGGAAGCCCTTAGATATGTGTGTGTGTACATGTGTGTGCACATCTGTATACATCTATATATATATACAGAGATGCATATAGATGTATATATCTAGCTATATCTATGATTCATTCACCATTCACTCACCAAAACACGTATATAAATGAATCCATTTATCCATCAATTTAATGATTCATCCACTCACCCACTTCCCTTTCTATCCATTCATCCATTCATCTATTCATACATCTACTCACCCTATCATTCATTCATTCACTCCCGTACCAACCAATCATCTAACCCATCCATTCATCTAACCATTTATGTACATGCTAAATAACTCATTAATTGATCAATCTTCTCATCCACCCAATTATTCCCTAACTCACTCATTAATTTCACTACTCATCTTTATATCAAAGCTCTTGAAAATCTGTCCATTTATTCAGTCACCCATTTGTGTATTAAGTTACTTATTTATAACATATTCATTCACTCACTCACTCACATCTTCATCTAGTAATTAAAAATACATTCATGCACTACCATTATTAAACTCACTTACACCACACCTTTGCTAGACACATAGAGTACCAAAATGAGTAAGACACAGTCTCTGCTCTAATTGAAAGAATCTAGAAAAAGTACTAGGTGGCAGAAGGGAGATGCAAGGAGAGATGAGGCACTTAATAAAAAAAATTATTCTCAAACTAGGTGACATACAAATGCAGTTTCAAAAGAAATATGAGTTGACAAGTTGGAAAGCAAGGGAAACAATCATTTCAGGCAATGAGAAATATGAAGGCTAGGTAAATAGTGACATGAAATCAAATTAAATTTTCCAACCTCTTTTGGGCAGTTAAATATTGCTACTTATATAAATTTTTATCATGGAATGTGAGCAGGAGTGATGTGTGCAGTATCTATATCATGTTTTAAATGGAAAGAATCATATCTTTCTCATTGTCTTCCTTTTGGCTGGAATGCCACTGTACTATTAAACCATCTTGAATCAAGCAGATAGAAGCAATCTGCTAGAGATGGCAGAGTAATAGGAGAAGAAAATCCAGGGCCTCTGATGACTTTGTGCTTTTGCACATCCCCTATCCTGGGATTTTACCTTTTATCTCATACCACATGCAATTTATTAATTCAGATTTTTAAAGGTATGTGAAACTATATTCTAAACAGCTTATATTTTGGTACCGTATTATNTAAACCATCTTGAATCAAGCAGATAGAAGCAATCTGCTAGAGATGGCAGAGTAATAGGAGAAGAAAATCCAGGGCCTCTGATGACTTTGTGCTTTTGCACATCCCCTATCCTGGGATTTTACCTTTTATCTCATACCACATGCAATTTATTAATTCAGATTTTTAAAGGTATGTGAAACTATATTCTAAACAGCTTATATTTTGGTACCGTATTATGAAAAGTTCTCTAACAGAATGTAAAATGTGTGGTATTGTCTTTGAGGTCGTTGAATAGGCTGCAAGCACGTAGGTAATATATTCGGGAAACTCTCAGTATGTTGTGACAAGTATTTGGTGAAACGTCCCAATGTCTTGAAGGAAGACCACTTTCTGCAAGTCTATGCTGAAGAGGAAATGACTGGAAGTATTGAAATACTGGTATTTACTGGGCTCTGATTTAATATTTTAGTGAAGACCCAAGAGAGATGGATGCCACTAGGCTGGAGCTACACAGCCCAGATTGATGACTATACAGACATGCTAAGTGAGGCTCTCTGTTGATGCAGCTTACAATCTCACTTGATAGAAAATCTGGCAACTTGTGGCCTAAGGGGTTGGAAAGGTGAACTGATATTTTTATCTTAAACAGTCACGTTAGGAAGTTTTAAAAAAGCACCTTAGTGGAGAAAAGAATGTGGTACCAGATCTTTTTAATTAAAAAATTGTCTTTTTGATGGCTGAGTAATACTCCATTGTGTATATGTACCACAGCTTTCTTATCCATTCATCTGTTNACAGTAGTAAAAGTCAAATTAAGGGATTTGTTTTTCCATTCAAATCTGTTATTCCAGATGACTTTGGGATAGCTGCACCATTTTAAGAGAGAGTATGATAGATAGAACTTATAGAGGATTTTAAAAATGCCAAATGTTCCAGATTTAGAACTACAGTAAGTTCCATATTTTGCTCAAGGATGTTGAGGGCCAGAATGTGTGCAACTCCCAATTTAACAAGAAAAAGCCAGGCAAACAGCAAGTTTACAATTTCTGTTGAACTCATCAAAGTGCTATAAGCAACCAACTGTCCCAAAAACTACAAACAGAGTTTTGTACCTGCAGAGATAAGTGAAATATAATAATTGTCCAAAATTATTGATAGAAGACAAATCATGAATCCAGGGAGCTCAGAATAAGCAGGATAACTACCAAAAGTATCATATTTAGGCACATAATATTCAAGCTTCAGAAAGCCATGGACAATTTCTTCAAGGTAGGCAAACAACAAAGTCAAATTATATTCAGTGGAATAAGAATAAAAATTATATACATATCTTCAGAAATCAGGCAAGCTGGAAGATGATGAAGTGACACCTTCAAAGTGCTGAAAGAAAACTGAAAATTCTCTTCAAAAAAAGTACAGTTAATCCAAGAGGAGTCAGAAAAAGAAGAAAAATCAAGCAAAGAAGAAATGAAATAGAAAACAACTATCAGATTTGTAGATTTTAATTCAACCATATTAATAAAAATAATATTAAGTGGGAATAGTCTAAAAACATCAGTTAAAAGATTGTCAGATTAGATAAAAATTCTAAGGCATATGACTATAAGAAGCTCACGTTAAATATAAAGCTTTCTATATGGCAAAGTATATATGATAGCCCAAAATACAAGAATAAAAATGCTTATTACAGAAAGGAGAAATAGACAAATCTGCAACTGTGGTTAGAAACTTCAATACTCTTTTCAATAATTTATAGAACAAGTAGGCAAAAAATCAGGACACTCATAAAAGATCTCAAAAACACGGTAACCTACTTGACCTAATTCACAAATCATAGAGTGCTCTACCCTCAAACAGGAGAATACACATTGTTCAAATACACACCTGGCGCCTTCACCAATATAGACCACAAACTGATAAATTCAAGAAACCTTAAATTTACAAAAGTAAAAGTCATATAATTGTATTATTGAACCCTAATATAATCCAATTAGAAATAGCAGGCAGATATCTAGGAAATGTTCAAATATTTGAAAGTAAACAGCGCAATTCTGAATCACACACTTTGACAAAGGCCAAAGAGAAAGTCTCCAGGGAAAAAAATTAACCGAATGAATATGTAAATAAGATATATCACAATCTGCAAGATGAAGCTAAACAAATTTTAGCGTGATCACATTAAATGCTTACCTTATAAAACAATTAACATCTTAGATCAGTAATCTAACTTGCAACTTGAGAATTTAGAGTATGAAAAGAGAATTGAGCTCAGGATAAGCAGAAATAAGGAAATAAAGTTATAAGTAGGAATCAGAAAAAAACTGAAAACAGGCAAGCAATGAAAAAAATAAGTTTAAACAAAAGCAGTATATTTGAAAAAAAAAATTTATAAAACTCGAGTCAACTGGTAACCAAAAAAGAGGAACGATGCATATCAGAAACAGAATAAGAAATATCACTATATATGCTCAGACATTATAAGAATAATAAGGGGAAACTGAGCAAATTAGCGTCCATAAATCTGGAAAGTTAGATGGCAGTGGTGCTGGAGCCATCCTGCCCCCAGTCCAGTGTGGCACTCTGTGTATGTTAGGGGGTCACTGGCTCACAAAGATCCACGGCTAGTGCTGCTATAGTCGAGTACCATAACCTTGAGATCCTGAGGTTTTGAAGTTGTCTCTCTTGGGTGTAAGATGGATAATGTAGGAGGCAGTGTGCACAAATACACGTGTGTGCCCGAGCTGGACACTGTGGCAAATAACGCTGACTGTCCTTTAATTTGCAGTGTCCTCTTCTTTCACAGAGTAAGATCCATGATTTACAGTTGTGTGCATGGCCAACCAAAATAATAACCGTATCCCCCACCATCTTTTAAAGCTAACTGTGCCCATGAATTTAGGCCAACAGAAGTGAAAAAATGATGTGTGGAATTCAGTATCATGTTCTCTATCAGGCATAGGTCAGCTATTAAAACAGAGACCAGTCTATCTATTTTAATCAGAAGTGTCTTGTAGAATAAATTTGTTGCATAATGGTAAAATATCTGGGAAGCCAGACACAAGTGAGTTCCTTAAAAATCACAAACTATCCAAACTCACTAAAAGAGATACAAGATGAATAGTCATACTACTGTTAAAGATTAGTGGTAGAAGGACACTATCACAGCTCATGAGAATGAAGGAATAACAGGAAGATATCAGAAACCAGAGCTTCCTATTGATGGCTGCTTGGGAACAGAGAGAAATGGGAGAAGTGGTGGTGAGCCCTGGGTTATGGAGTCCAGGTCATCTAAAACTGGAGCAAGAGGAAGAACAGCTGCTGTGGATGCCACTCAAGGGAGACAGGGAGGGGAGAGCTGCCCTGCCTGCAAGGTCATTGCCCGGGTTACAGGCAGAACAGGAAAAGTAAGACACGCATCTATGGCATTAAATGAAAGAAAGAGAAAAGAAAGTGAAGTTGCTCAGTTGTGTCCAACTCTTTGTGACTGCATGTGACTCCTCCATCCATGGAATTTTCCAGGCAAGAATATGCATTGCCATTTCCTTCTCCAGGGAGTCTTCCTGACCCAAGGATCAAACCCAGGTCTTCCACATTGCAGGAAGATGCTTTACCATCTGAGTCACAAGGGAAGTCCACAGCATTAAGTGAATGACCAACAAATATATATGAAAAGGATAGCTGGTCTAGCCCTTCCTTTGGGTTGAAATCTGGATGTAATAGGAAGTTAGCTGTTGATGGTGGACAGGAAGATGGAAAGAGCCTGAGTTTTTATAAGAAAAGGAAATACATATATGTCTTATTAAAAGTGAAGTGAAGTCACTCAGTCGTGTCTGACTCTTTGCGACCCCATGGACTATAGCCTATCAGGCTCTTCTGTCCATGGGATTTTCCAGGCAAGAGTGCTGGAGTGGATTGCCATTTCCTTCTCCAGGGGATCTTCCTTACCCAGGTATCGAACCCAGGTCTCCCACATTGCAGGCAGACGCTTTACCATCTGAGCCACCAGGGAAGCCCATGTCTTAAGTCATGGTTAATTTTGAATGCCTGATTCAATATTTAGTCTATATTAATGTGATGTGTTACAATTAGAACTGCATAGATGGAAAGAAGGATTTGAGAGATGGAGTATAAAAGAAAGGGAGTTTAAAAGCAGACAGGGACATATTGTCTGGAATCCTATACAATGTTCAGAATTAGTAAATCTCCAGAAAAAGAAAGTAGATTAGTGGTTTCCAGAGACCAGGAAGACTGACTGCTAATGGGTTCAAGGTTTTGGTGATGGAAATGTTCTGGCACTGGTATGTAATGATTGTACAACTTTGTGACTATATCAAAGCTCACTAAATTATATGCTTAAAAATTTAAAATAAACTCAAAAACAAGTAGGCAAGAGGCATGCAATCAAAGAGCTTATATGCTATCCCAATAAATATTAAATTTCTCCTATAGGGTATGATTAGCCTTTGCAGGGGTTATTAGGGGTAGTAACAGTCTGATTAGATATTTAAACTCAAGCATCTATGTAGAAAGCATAAGACAATCTAAGAGGCAATGTAGTTGATTAGCCCAAGTGGGAAAAATGAGAACCTAAATTAGAGTAGCCAATATATCCAAGGGGGAAGACAATGAACTCAAGGCCAAGCTTTACGCGGTCATAGTGAGAAGTTTGGTAACGCAGAGACAAGATTGACGAAATGAGTCAATTCATTAAGGATCATGGAAGGCCAGTTTCTCACTAGTGAAAATCAGATTTCTGAATATGGAAAAGAGATGATGTTGGAGAGCAATTGGAATCATCAATGTGAAATATGACCTACTATGGTATAGCCCCAGTCAAAGTTAAGGTAAGATACAGAAATACATAGATACATGCAAACACACATATAACTTACAGATTTTTTCTTACCTCAGTCTGTTGCAAAGGTATAGACACAATGACATTCAAGTCACAAATAGAATATAGAATGTCCAAGTGTTTGTTTATAACTGCCAAGGATGAAGAGTTTCCTAAAGACATATAATTGACGCCAGGGCTGAAGCAGGAAAAATACAAGATAATCTGAGAACATCGTGTTGTGCCAAAAATACTCAATGGACGTATCGAAAGGACACAGGGACCAGCGACTCCCACAAGCCAAGCCTGGGACAATTTGAACATCAAATAAATGCTGATGATGACAGGTTGTAACCTTTTGAGTTAAATAAGAACCCATGAGACTGCATTGATATAAAAACATAAATGGGAGAGCATGGAATTCTTCCATGCCAAATAATAAATCTACAATGAATTATGTAATTAGGAGGTTTGAATATCATTTGACCATCATCATAGTGATAACTGATTTGGGCAAGTATCATCAGTGGATGCTAAGTCTGGTGTGTGAGATTTAGGTTGATGAGAGAGGATTCTGACATGCTTTCAAAGTAACTTCTCAGAAGATACATTTTGGTTCTTTGTTCATTAATAAATATCACACGGTTGTTGATGAATTTTCTAGTGAGCAAATTTGACAGATATCAGTAGCCTAATGATAAATGTTAACAGCACTGATGATGACACATATCAACATTGTGTGTCTTCTGATATGAAACACTGAGCCCAGCATCCCTTTTGTGGTAATCTCACACAGATATATGAATTCTTTCATCATAGCAAATATCAGACAAGCCCAAATGGCAAGGCATCCTACACAGTAACTGGATTACATGCTTTAAAAACAATAAGACCATTAAAGGTAAGAAAAGACAAAGGAACTATTTCAAATTGAAGGGCATTAAAGAGATACGATAATGCAGAATACTTGATCCTGGATTTGTTGGCACACTTTAAAAGGATATATTTGGTATTATTATAAAAATCTGAATGGGGTCTGTGGTCTAAGTAATATTACTAAATCAATGTTTACTTCTTCATTTTGATGGATATATTATGCCTATGTGCCAAAATGTTCTTTTAAAAAGGAAACATATATTAGAGAATCACGGGCTATGGTAAACACAGAGAAGAAGGGAAGTTGCTCAGTCATGTCTGACTCTTTGAGACCCCATGAACTGTAGCCCGCCAGGCTCCTCTGTCCATGGGATTTTCCAGGGAAGACCACTTGGAGTGGGTTGCCATTTCCTTCTCCAGGGGATCTTCCCAACCCAGAGATCGAACCCAGGTCTCCTGCACTGCAGGCAGATTCCTTACCAGCTAAGCCACGAGGGAGGCCCATGGTAAACAGAATCATGATCTAAAGAAGTCAAGGGCCTGGTACCTACAACATGTAAGTATCACCTTATAAAAGGGTTTTTTTGTAGCTATGACTAAATTAATTATACTGAGATGGGGAGACTATTTTGCATTATGCAGATGGTCCCTGAAATGACATTACAGATGGTCTTATAAGAGAGAGGAAAGGGGAAATCTGACAAAGAAAAGACAGTGTGGAGATAGAGGCATTTACTGGAGCAATGTGGACACAGGCCAAAGGAAGCGGGCGCCAGTTGCTGGAAGAGGCGAGGAACTGATCTCACCAGAGCCTCTTGAGGGAGCACCATTCCACTAACTTCTTGATGCTGGCACGGTAGTACTAACTTTGGACTTCTGGCCTCTAGAAATGTGAAAGAATAAACTTTTGTTATGTCAAGCTACCAAGTTATTAGTTATGGGCCCACAGATAGCCACCCCACAAGGAATAAGAGGGCATCATATCTAAAACTTGTTCTCAAGCTTTTCAGAGTAGGAGAAATGCTAACAAGAAATCTAGGTTAAGAAATGTATAGGAGCTCTGTATACCTTTCCAATTTTTAAAATAAATTTGAAGTTGTTTTAAAAAGACACTTTAAAAATTAGATGACTACTTTGGTATAGATTAAGAGCTATGACTCAAGTAACATGAAAATTGAGGAAGATAAAAACTGTAGAGACATCCAGACTCCTAAATTTCTACCATTTCATCCTCAGAATCTTGACCTGTATCCTAAACTCTTTACTTCCTCTTTGTAAGTGAGTTGTAATACTCACAAATATCACATTTGCCTTCAAGATCAGCAGTGACGTAAGAGAAGAAAAGGGATCATCCCAGTTGAATCTATTCTTTTTATCAAAAAGCAGAACTTTTCGCGGAGAAGGAAATGGCAACCCACTCCAGTATTCTTGCCTAGAGAATTCCAGGGATGGGGGAGCCTGGTGGGCTGCCATCTATGTGATCAGACAGAGTCGGACATGACTGAAGCGACTTAGCAGCAGCAGCAGCAGGAGAACTTTTCGAGCTATCCATAGAAAAGTTCTGTTTCTATCTCAATAGCTAGAACTGTATCCAGCTGGAGAGTCTGTGGATGTGAGCACTGACTTTCCCAGTTTCCTGAGTGGGTATCACGATGGAGGAAAGACTGAAATGGTCAGTTGAGTTGGCTAATAAACCATACACCTTACACGGAGTTGCTTATCTCCTCTTCCAGACTGGCAGCTCCTTGCAAGAGCTGTGGTTAAAGATCCTGCCACAGTGCTTTTAAAATGTGCTCATTAATCGCTTATAGATGGAGAAGGAAATGGCAACACACTCCAGTGTTCTTGCCTGGAGAATCCCAGGGACACAGGAGCCTGAAAGGCTGCCGTCTATGGGGTCGCACAGAGTCGGACACGACTGAAGCGACTTAGCAGCAGCAGCAATCGCTTATAGAACTAATTTGTGCATGAATGAATGAATATGTGAATGAACAGATGAATGAATCCAATACTCCAAGAATGTTAACAATGTGAATAAATGTTAACAGTGTTAACGTGTTGGTGTTAATAATGTTAACAATGTGAATAAATATCAGCTTTATTAGAACGTAGTCCCCAATGCAGAATCATTTAAAAAGCCTCAGTATTTTAGAATACTTGAATACCTATGCTGTCATTTGCCTTTTGTCATGTAAGTTTTATATGACATCACAACAATTTGTCTATAGGTTCACTTTTTGTGCCCAATATAATGGTATAGACTAAAACTGTGCTAAGTTCTTGTCTGAATTGTTGAAATAGTCTCTTAGTTTCTACTTTCTCAATGTCTTGTCTCTTACCCCACTAAATGAGGCGAGTAACGAGGCACATAAAGAAGAGGGGGAAATGGGAAAGGTAAATCTTGGTAAATGTTACATATAAGGGGTGGTTAATAAGGCACTCAATAAATATTCGGAAGATCCTGTCCTTGATAACTAAGTGGATGGGAATACCAAACACAGGAAAAGAGATTAATTGGTAAGAAACAGATTATGTAAAATTGATGAATGATGTTGAGGCATAAAATATGATTTGCTTCTGGGATATCCTTCTGTAGATGAATAGTTAAGAATTAGACATTTTGACCTTAAACTAAGAGAAGTTAGAACATGAGATAAAAATTTGGCATTTTTTTCTGCATGAAAGTGATAGCTGAAGCTTGTGAACAGAGAAGATCAAGAAACCATTAATATATACATATGTATGACTCAGTCAATTGCTGTCCACCTGAAATGATCACATTGTTAATCAGCTATATTCCAATACAAAAAAAATTTAAGTATAAAAATTAAAAAAGGAAACCATGTAAAGTGTGAAAAAAAAAAGCTATGAAGAAAACCCTGAAGATTCACAAACCCTAATGGCAGCTAGAGAATTGAAAGAAAAATTTTAAGGAATTATTACTATAACAAGAGCCACCATTTACTAGTACATGCAAAGCACCATGATGCTAGGTACAGATCCTTCATATAGGCATAGATCCTGTGAAGCCAGAAAGTGTAAGTCATTTGTCCCTGTTTAGAAATATAGTTGGGAGTCTACCAGCCATTGTTCCTTGAACAAAAGAAGGAACACTAAAACACAGAAAGGCATGAATGCCACAACAAAAAAAAAAAGAGCTTAGGAGTTCTTAACCAATCAAATGGTATGAGGATGTTTCATAGGTTAAGGATGAAAAAGAGACCTTGGATCTGCAATTTGGAAATCACTGGTGATATTTGCCCATGAAATGTCAGCTGAAAATACATGAAGAAGGGGTTTTATAAACTCTAAAAGGAATTTAAATGATTTCAGTTTTGAATGGGAGGAGAAGATATAATGTATAATCACAGATTTGATTGTGAAATACATTAGTTGGAACAATGATATATGATACATAAGAAAAAGAGAGACAGGGAGATGTTTTGTGGGAGTGGAAATAAGGAGTAAGGAGATGTCTTAGGAAGAGAAAAGGCATGTGCCAGAATTCAGTTCAGCATGTTTGTTCAAGAAAATCCTATTGCACACTAACTAAAATATCTCCAAATCAAATAAAGCCCATCATTGGAGATAAGTATGTAGGTTCTGGTGAATGTGAATTTTTCTTTCTGGGTACCTGGCTATATGAAAAATAAGGATACAGCAAAATAATATCATGGTGAAATTTACAGGGTCAGAATGTAATGCAGGAAGAGAACTAGCTTGTAATATATATGTTGCCCTCACTGTGATCGGTAAGAGAAGTGAGGGTTCTGAAATGATAAGAGATTTATATCCTAGACAAATATTTCAGTAAGAATAGCTAGCACTTTCTGAAAGCTTACCCCGTGCCACACTTTGTTAAATCCCTCATTTTCTATGTCTCATTTTCTACGGCCTAAAGAGCATCCTTTGACTGATTACTCTTCTCAAGGCTATGAACAGATGAAGAAATTGATGCTGACAGGTATATAATAACTTGCCCATGTTACATAGCTTGTAAGGAGGAGAACTTTGATTCTAACTCTGGCCTGACTGGCTCTTCATAACATAGTCTTAATTACTCAGCAATACATCCTGCTGTTTCTATTGGGACCTCATCAACATCTCTCAGAAGATAATAATCCTAGATCAAAGTATGCACTTCCCTTAAGATGAGGGGAAAGAGTATAGCAGGAAAAAGAAATGCAGGTACTATAAAGCAGAACTTAGAATTTCAGGGACATTGGAAATCATCTATTTTAAGCTTTCTTTCGATGCAAAAGCCCCCTCAATGATATACATTCTCAGAGCATCTAACCTCAGCTTGAAGAACACCCCACTTAACAGGCAAGCAAGCCCATTTAATTTTTGGTCAGTCATCCCTCATTTTTGTTTTAATTACTCTCTGAACCACAATTTACCTCCCTCCAACTTGGCCCCGGTTTTATATCAGTTTTTAAATATTCATTATCTTTAATCAGCCAGCATCTGCACACACTCAATGTATGTATTTTAAGTTGTAATTACCTAGGAATCAATTTATTTCCCTCTTCTTGAGGTTCAAATCAATAATCATTAGCTGGAATCATTTCACTTACAGCATCATTAAATTTACCAAATTAACTAATCAAATAGGTGGAACCAACATAACAAATAAGCAATTTCACAAGCAGTAGCTGCATCTTGAATATTCATGTAAAAATGAATGTCAGACTGTTCAGAAGGGAGCTAGGTACAGTCATAGCATTACTTCATTTTTAGAATAACCAAGAGAGGATGCTATGAAAAGTCCCCATTTTATCCATGCAGAAACTATGGCTAGTGGAAGCTCAGTTCACTCCTGCATATTTGACTTCAAATCCTAATTTTTCACCTTACAGTAAGTTGGATTTAAAATAAGATCAATACTGCCATTTCAACAGATGATAAAACTGAAATCCTGTTCAGTTGAGCAGTACCGTCTAGACTGCAATGCTTGTCAAACTCTAACGCCCTTATGAATCACCTGGGGATCATGTAAAACTGCTGTTTCTGACCCAGTAGACCTGGGCTGGAGCCTCAGGTTTCACATTTTTAACGAGCTATCAGGGGATGAGGTTGCTGGCCCTTGGGCCACATCTTGAGGAGGCTAATTCAATTAGAGTCTTGAGATTTAAAGTTGGTTTTGGAAGGTGGATCAGAGTGATCTCTGAGACTTTCTTAGAAATTCAAGCTCTCTGACCCACTGAATTAGAATATCTGGGCATGGGACCTGGAAATCCATGCTTTACCAGTGCTTCAAGGTAATTCATGTTCACACTAAAACTCTAGAAGCATTCACTTTGCACGTTGAATAGTATCAGAACAAGAAACTTTGTCACCTCACTCTTCTGAGCAGTCCTTTTTCCTATCTACCAGACTCTTTCCCCCAAAGCTGGAATTAGCTGCACTAATCAACCCATACTGGTCTACAAATGTTTCTCCCTAAAGTTGACCATGTGATGGTCTTAAAATTAGGTCAACAAATTCTTTGATGGGCTTCCCAGGGGGCACTAGTGGTAAAAGAACCCATCTGCCAATACAAGAGACATAAGAGATGTCAGTTCTATCACTGGGTCAGGAAGATCCCCTGGAGGAGGGCGTGGCAACCCACTCCAGTATTCCTGCCTGGAAAATTCCATGGACAGAGGAGCCTGGCGGATTACAGTCCATGGGGTTGCAGAAGCGGATGTGACTGAAGCAACTTAGCACATATGCACACACACCCTCTGCTTGGATGCCAACTGGGTGACTGGGATGACTGACTCCTAACTAACAAGGAGGATGCAGCAAAAGCGATGATCTATCATTTCCGTGATTAAGATATAAAAAGGTGAAAGCGCCCAACTTGGGCACTCTGTCTCTGGAAAACTAGCTGAAAACTAGCTGAGGGCATGCTGGTAGGCCATGGAGAGGCTCATGTTGTCGGAAACTGGAATCTCCAGGCACCAGTCTTTAAAAAACAGGAAAACACAACCAAATATCATATATTGACACATATACACGGAATCTAGAAGATGGTACGGATGAACCTATTTGCAGGCCCAAAGTAGAGATGCAGACACAGAGAACAGATACGCGGACATGGTGGGGAAGAGGCATGAGATGAACCGGGAGGGGGATTGACATACATATACTTGTTGTTCAGCCACTCACTCAAGTCCAACTGTAGCCCGCCAGGCTCCTCTGTCCACGGGATTTCCCAGGCAATAATACTGCAGTGGGCTGCCTTTTACTTCCCCAGGGAATCTTCCCAAGTGAGGGATCG
Organism: Neotragus moschatus; assembly: GCA_006410615.1. Taxonomy (NCBI): domain Eukaryota; kingdom Metazoa; phylum Chordata; class Mammalia; order Artiodactyla; family Bovidae; genus Neotragus; species Neotragus moschatus. The sequence goes on along the minus strand of SJYA01003201.1, from coordinate 623,973 downwards.
AGCCAGCGTCTCTTACATCTCCTGCATTAGCAGGCAGGTTTCTTTACCGCTGAGCCACAAGGGAGGTCCCCATATATACTGTGCGTGTGTGCTAAGTCACTTCAGTCATGTCCCTACCATGTGTAAAATAGATATCTAGTCAGAAGCTACGGCACAGGGCAGGACGCTCAGCTAGTGCTCCATGGTGACCTTGAAGACGGAGTGGGGCTTGGGTGGGAGGGAGATTTAAGAGGAAGGGGATATATGTAACACATAGCTGACTCACTTCATTGTACAGCAGAAACTAACACAGAAATGTAAAGCAACTATACCCCAATTAAAACAAAATAAAAACAGAGCTTTCAAGAAACACAAGTGGGCCTGGAGAGACCGCTCCCTGTGTCAAGCCTTCATATGAGACACCCTTGCGCCCAAATCATGCAGCTGAGCTTCTCTAAGATTCTTGACCTAGAGAAACTCAGAGGAAAAAAAAATATATATATATATATATTTTTTAAGTTGCAAAATCAGAGGAAATTCACTACAGAGCAATAGAAAACTAATACAGATAACTCAGCAGTTGGTTTTCTTTGAAGGGATCATGAAAACAGATAACTCTTAAAACTTTCTGTATTTTTAGCATTTCTTGAAGAAATAATCCAGAGGACTTTTCCCCTCTTGCTGCTTTTAGTCTTCACTTCTCACATCAATTACCTCAAAAAATGACAATATTTTAAGAGTGATTGAAAAAGTTGTATTCTGAATCTCTTAATCCTGAGGAATTAGTCAAATAAGGTTACAAGCCTTTTGCCTACTGCAATTATCAAAGCAAAACTTATTATGCAAAACACCCCTCAGAAGTTAACAACTCTCTGCCACACTAATTAACAGATTTATGGCGCTGAATACGTTACCGGGTAGATCGGCACACCACCAGGGCAATGATGAGAGTCACCCACCTTGACTTCCCGTTGTCTAGCCAGGAGCAGTCAGAGGGGAATACGGCTGGACTGACCCATAAAGGATGCTACCACAGGAAACATCATGCTATTCTGCTCTTACGAAGTTGAAAGTGAATGGCTATGTTGTCTCACTTTCTACTTCATTCTTGTCAGATGATCAGATTCTGCTTAAATACTTCAAGTGTTGTTACCCTACAACCTCTCACTCCAGGTTTTGTCATTTTACCTGCTCAAAGATCTCAATAGTTGACATCTAAGCACAGCTTCTCTGAAGGTCCCCATCCTCAGGTAAAATTCAGAAAGGATGTGGTTGAGATAACGGTAGTAAAAGGATAGTGTCTAGGAGGGGCTTTTTGCTCTAGGCGTCCGGAAGACTGTGTAGCTGGAGGCAGGAACGGAGGCCAGCTAAGGAACACAGGTCTGATGAAGATCACGTGTAAAGCTGCCAGGGGTCACATCAGAAAAAGTATTCGAGAACTGGGAGAGCTGGCTCATTCTAGATCTAGTGGACTGACAAGCTTCAGGGTCTCCTGAGGAAAGGGAGTTAGTAAACGTGCTGGAAGAAATGGTAAACAAAGCTGACCATAACTCAGTAGCTGTTTGCCTTCACTTGCCTCCTCAACTTTTATATTGCTTGAAGGAACTACTGTTTTGCTGTGGTTCAGTCACTAAGTCATGTCCGACTCTTTGTGACCTCATGGACTGTAGCCTGCCAGACTCCTCTGTCCACGGGATTTCCTAGGCAAGGACACTGGAGTGGGTTTCCATTTCCTTCTTCAGGGAGCCTTCCTGACCCAGGGATCGAACTCACGTCTCCTGCATCTCCTACATTGCAGGCGGAGTCTTTACCGCTGAGCTACCAGAGAAGCCCCCTGAAGAAACTGAGGATAAAGCTAATATTCGAGAAATGCTGAAAAGTCTGATGTGTGAAGTCTGACATTCCTTAAGGCAGGGGCCTTAAGAATTACTAATGATCACAAGATTATTAGTATTAATGATCACTGATGATTACAAGATTACTAATGACCTCTTTGAAGGACAAGTTACTGAGTCAATTCTGTTGGACCCAAGGGCACCACACTCATCAAATGTAATCTAGGAAGTTTTCTAAAATTTTCTGTTTTATGAGATTCAGTCACAGCCACTACTTAAGCTTTGGCTTTTTTGTTTCAAGGATAAATATGTTCTTTAATAACCTGTATATAAAACTTACAGTATTAGATTACCCTTATGCCTCAGTTGAGGTTTTGAAATGAGTTTTACCAGGATTTCAAAGTGAATATATTTTAGTTTTAAAATAATAGAAGGGATTGCTGTGCAAAATTTATATTTTAATAATTCACTGTTATCCCTCATAATCTCAAGCTGGTCAAACACTACAATTTTATTCTAGACACACTCATAGTATGTGTATTTGTGTACACGTGAGTGTATATGTGTGGCAATGTAAATGCTATATGTAAATATGTATAAATTTTCAGAGGGAAAGTAACAGGAAGTAAGGCCATCTCTCCAATGCTTATTTACCCTCAAACTTTTCCTATATTTTCGAGTCATCTTCTATGTGCCTGAATGTTTCCAGTAATGAGAAGCTCAGGACCTCATGAGACAGTTTATTCCAATTCTCCAGACTTTCTTTCTAATCTCAAACTGAATTAACTTACTAATGTTTGTGAGTCTCTCTCACAGCTCTATGCATATCTTATGATACCCATAATCAAGTCTTCTTTAAGCCGAATATCTCTAATTTCTTCAATCTTACCTAAGTGGCATAGTATTGAAACCTGTCAAGTTGCTATTTTGTGAGACATTATCAGCTTGTTTGAGTCCTTCTTAAATAAGAGTTTCTGAACTCAAAATGAAATACAATTACGCTGGCTGCTCAGAGCAAAAACCCATCACCATTATCAACATCACTACCATTTATTAATTGTCTCCATGAACCCATGTGTAAGGTGGACAGATCCTTTACAGGGTACATCCATTTTTTATCACCCCTAGAGCCTTCTGTGGTTATCATGAAATGACCACCATATTACTGATTCATGTTTACTACTACTACTACTAAGTCACTTCAGTCGTGTCCAACTCTGTGCGACTCCATAGATGGCAGCCCACCAGGCTCCACCGTCCCTGGGATACTCGAGGCAAGAACACTGGAGTGGGTTGCCATTTCCTTCTCTAATGCATGAAAGTGAAAAGTCAAAGGGAAGTCACTCAGTCGTCTCCAACTCTTAGCGACCCCATGGACTGCAGCCCACCAGGCTCCTCCATCCATGGGATTTTCCAGGCAAGAGTACTGGAGTGGGGTGCCATTGCCATCTCCATGATTCATGTTTAGTTGCCAATAAATTAAAGTCTTTATGATTGTTTTAATGAGAACTTTAGGAAGTCACAGATACCTTATTCTGTTCTTATTCAACCATACTATGTTTTAACCTAAAATGAAAAATAAATTATTTATACTTGTAAAATTCCATCTCATTAGGGACAGTAAAATGTAACAGAAAGACCTGAGCTTTGGTGTGAAGTAGATGAAGCAGATCTGGGCCTTTGTTCCCCAGGACTGCTGTGACCTGGCTGTTTGACTGAAGGTCATTTTCTTGACCCTGTCTGTGTACTTGCTAAGTCACTTCAGTCGTGTCCAACTTTTGGTGATCCTATGACCCCACCAGGCTCTTCTGTCCAAGGGATTCTCGAAGTAGGAATACTGGAATAGGTTGCTATGCCCTCCCCTCCAGGGGATTTCCCAATCCAGGGATCGAAGGATCCCGAGTCTCTCACGTCTCCTGCACCTACAGGCATGTTCATTATCGTTAGCGCCACCTGGGAAAGACTGAAGGAGGAGAAGGGGATGACAGAGGGTGAGATGGCATCACTCACGATGCCATGAGTTTGAGCAAACTCCGGGAGATGGTGAAGAACAGGGAAGCTTGGCACACTGCTGTGCAGAGTGTCACAGAGTCAGACACGAATGAGCAACTAAACAACAATGCCACCTGGGAAGCCACGGGCCTCTCAGTGCCTGAAACCCTCCACGGGTAAAAGGAGGAAAATGAGGCATACTCTTCGAGGTTACCGTGGGGCTTCCAGGTAATGCATGAGAAGCCTCTGACATATAACTGGGGCTCAGCAAATGCTACTATACTTTCATTTTTCTTGTTAGTGTCTTGTCTAATGTGTCAGTGACCATATCTCAAAGGCTGGAATGATTGCAAGTGCCATCAGCACTCTCTCTCGGCCGGTATTCAAATCACTAACGCGTTTGTCCAGCAGGGCCTGCCTGAGATTACAGCTGATGATACCGAATTTGACAACTTCCAGGTTGTCCTAGATTATTTAATCTATCATAGTAAAATCTAAGACAAATGTGAGACAGCTGCTCAATAAGGGAGGTACCATAATGACTGCGCAAAGAAACTGAGGCACAGTAAGGAGGGCAGATATGAATCTAGAACCCAAACTCCGAACCACCACAGAATCTACATGCTTATTAGCACCAGCAAACAAGTTATAAATCTACCGGAACCCTCCACCTCACAGTAGATGTCAGACTACTTTATCTTATTAAATTCCTTGCCAAAATCCAGATATAATGTGCCTATAGATTCTCATAATCTTGTATTTCTAAACTTTCCATTAAAAAAGGATATGAGCTTTATTGAAACTTTATTGTTTCATTGCTGCTTCCCTTTCAGAGTTCTCAGAATGTCTTCAATAATAAGCTCTAAATCCCTGTTGAAATGTAATTCAGTCTTATGAGTCTTATGAATCTACTATTACCTCTCTTTTCTTAAACTCTAGTTTTTTTTAAAAAAAAAATAGGACTTGGCTACCCTGAATCTTATTTTTCAAACACTTGGTTTCTTTATCTAATAAATTGGGATAATAACATCTAATAAATTAGGTTCTTATAAACCACTTAAAAATCCAAGGGCTGAACAACAGGCTTGGCACAAAAGGAATCAATAATAGCTATTATTATATAAATCTTACCTACAATAGATCTGTAAGGAAGTTGATGATGCTAAGTTTTCAACACTATATTCTTTAAGATTAGTAGCACTCTATTATCCATAGAAGCAACCCAATAATTGTTTGCTGACTCTTAATTCAGAGCAAGTTTTTATATTGCACCAATGTAATTTAGCAGCAAATTGAAAAACATAAATTTCCCTTTATTCAGACATAAAAATGGAAGTTCCTTTAGTGAACTGCAAGTGAAGATTTCTCACTGAAGTTTTTCTACAAAGACATTTAAAACATTTAGGTATTCTAATTTTTCCTCTAGGCTTAGCATATTTTTCTTGAATCATCCTGCTTAGAAGAGTAAATGTATAATTGCATCCCTAGTAAAGCAGTCACTGTTGGAGCGCTCTTATTTTAATTTTCTCATAGATTGAATGAAATATTATTTCTGGGGTGCCAAGAAGGAGAGCCCAGCAAAACTGTATTTTCAAACAACAGATCCATCTGAAAATGTTAAAAATTCTCTGTGGCTCAGATGGTAAAGTATCTCTGAAATTCAGGAGACATGGATTTGATCTCTGGGTCGGGAAGATCCTCTGGAGAAGGGAAAGGCTACCTGCTCCAGTATCCTTGCCTGGAGAATCCCATGGACAGAGGAGCCTGGTGGACTACAGTCCACGGGGTCGCAAAGAGTCAGACACAACTGAGTGACTGACAGTTTCACTTTCTTTGCCAAGTGAAGGAACATTAAAAAAATAAAATAAATCAGCTGGAGAAATTCATCCCAGATGCTTTCATTGTAAGACGCCCTTAAATATCTGATAATTAATGATAGCTTAAGTCTTAAAAAAAAAAAAAAAAACTGGCCTTTTTTTTTTTTTTTAGTAAGTTCAATCCAGAATGTACAAGTTTCAGTTTCAAGGGTATTAGTTCCTTGTTATCAGATATGAAGGTCTTGACTATCTGAAATAGTGTTGGAGGTTGGTACCANAAAAAAAAAAAAAAAAACTGGCCTTTTTTTTTTTTTTAGTAAGTTCAATCCAGAATGTACAAGTTTCAGTTTCAAGGGTATTAGTTCCTTGTTATCAGATATGAAGGTCTTGACTATCTGAAATAGTGTTGGAGGTTGGTACCAGCTCTAGTAAATGACCACAGCAGGTAAAAAGGGCACTTTCCACAGGTGCAAGATGGAGATATTAATTTAAGCTATCACACTGTGTCACCTTCAGAGTTTAAGGATAGGCCATTTGTTATGGAGAAAAATATTGAACAGGATGACATTTAATATGCATAGAATTCCCTCAACTCTTAGGTTCTATATCAGCATTTGATAGGAGTGTTATTTGACTTCAAAATGCCCTGGTAATGATGGACAGAGAGAAGGCTTGCTTTCTCTTGCCCATCAACATAACTCCACTGCCAAAGCATTCAGTCTCACAGAAATCTTGCAAATAATTTTTAACTTCCTCTGACATTTACCATTTCTGCTTATAAATCCTTAGATTTATAACAATTTAGACCTGCTTTATATATCACCATACAGAAAATTCTGCACATTTTCATTTGTAGAAGCTCTTTTTATTTGCACATATTTGCATAAATTTATTTGCATATTATTGGGACTTCCCCATTGGCTCAGATGGTAAAGAAACCTCCTGCAATGTGGAAGACCCAGGTTTGATCCCTGGTTTGGGAATATACCCTGAAGAAAGGAATGGCTACTCACTCCAGTATGCTTGCTTAGAGAATCCCATAGACAGAGGAACCTGGCGGGCTATGGTCAATGGGGTCGCAAAGAGTCTGACAAGACTAACAAACACAGTTGCATATTACTACCCACTCCAGTATTCTTGCCTAGAGAATACCACAGACAGAGGAACCTGGCGGTCTATAGTCAGTGGGGTTGCAAAGAGTCTGACAAGACTGAGCGACTAACAAACACAATTGCATGTTATTATTACAGTTGATATGAAAGTTTCAACTATTTTCTTGTTTTAAATTTTTATTGGAGTATAGTTAATTCATAACGCTGTGTTAGTTTCGGGTACACAGCAAAGTGAATCAGTTAAACATATGCATTTTCCCATATAGGCCATTACACAGTATTGAGCAGAGTTCCCTGTGGTATACAGTAGGTCCTCATTAGTTTCTTTTACACAGAGTGGTGTGTATGTCAATCTCAAGTTCACAATTTATCCTTCCCTGCCTCTTTTCCTCCTGTAACCATCACTGTGTTTTCTACATCTGTGATTGTTTTGTAAATAGGTTCATTTCTATCCTATTAGATTCCACATATTAGCACTATCATGTGGTGTCTTTTCCAATGAGTCAACTCTTCGCATGAGGTGGCCAAAGTACTGGAGCTTCAGCTTTATCATCATTGAGGAGAAGGGGGCGACAGAGGATGAGATGGCTGGATGGCATCACTGACTCGATGGGTGTGAGTCTGAGTGAACTCCAGGGGTTGGTGATGGACAGGGAGGCCTGGCGTGCTGCGATTCATGGGGTTGCAAAGAGTTGGACACGACTGAGCAACTGAACTGAACTGATGTGGTATCTGTCTTTCTCTGTCTTACTTCACTCAGTATGGCAGTCTCTAGATACATCCATGTTACTGCAATGACATGATTTCATTCTGTAATGGCTGAGTAATAGTTCATTGTGTACATGTCCCATATACGCTTTACCCATTCCTCTGGTGTTGGACATTCACATGTCCTGGCTATTGTAAACAGCACAGCAATGAACATCGCAGTGCATTTATCTTTTTTAAAAATCATTTTTATCTGAGCGTGGTTGCTTTACAATGTTGTGTTGGTTCCCACTGTATGGCAAAGTGAAATGTAACAGTTAAATGTAACACATATCGCCTCTTACTCTACTCAGTTAAGCTCCTTCATTTATAGCAGGTCAGGCTTCTTCACAGTTAGTCTGCCCTAAAAGACTGATGGTGGAGAGAACGAGGAGCTAACACTGAGTTTCTTGGATGCGTCAGTTGCCACACGAGGAACTGCGGAGCTGTTGCATCCTGGAATTCTCTCATCCTCTATGAGGAGTACATTATCTCCATTTTACTGGTGAGAAAACTGAGGCACAGGATGAGTAAACAACTTGCCGAAAGCTGCCAACCCAGCGAGTGGAAGTTGATATTCAATGTGTGATTCCTAACTTCAATTTATAGGCCTTTAAAACTGCAAGACTTTACTGCTTTAAAGAAAGGCATAACCTTAATAGGGTGTCTCAAGGTCCTTCATGCAACTCCTGCCTTCTCTAAAAGAGTCCCAGTTGTAATAAAAATCCATTTTGCAAAGACCCAAAAGAAATTCATTTTCTTGCTCAGCAGTGCAATTTCATCTCCGATGCAGCTAGTAACTCTTACATAATCTAAACCTAATGGATGGCCGTCCTAAGGTGGCAGGAATCATAGGCAGGTGACAACAGGAAGGCCCTGGAGTTCTGAGATGAATACTCAGATAACCCTGAGAACGAACCGACTGCTAAAACAGGAGAAGCTGCCAACATCAGGGAGAGTCAAACATCTCACCATTGTGTTGGCACAGCACCTGGAGGATCTAACTGTTGATTCCAACAAATAAACTGAATAATTTCTTCAGATACAGGGACCAACCATTTGCTGGAATAAGGAGCTAAGCACTTATTCTTTAACTTCATTAGGAATACACATATCAAACCTAAGTGTTCTAGGAGTCTGATATAAATTTCCAAACCATTTCCTTACAGATACTTGAAAAAATGAAAATCCTTGCTAGGATATATTTTTATTGGGTTGATCTTCATTTTTATTTATTTATTTTTATTTATTTTTTAAAGTGGCATTTAACTTTTTTATTTTTGTGATTTAAAAAAATTTTATTTTATTTTTTTACTTTACAACACTGTATTGGTTTTGCCCTACATTGACATGAATCCACCACAGGTGTACATGAATTCCCAACTCTGAGCCCTCCTCCTACCACCCTCCCCATATCGTCTCTCTGGGTCATCCCAGCGCACCAGCCCCAAACATCCTGTATCCTGTATTGAACCTAGACTAGCTTTTCGTTCTTACATGATAGTATACATGTTTCAATGCCATTCTCCCAAATCATCCCACCCTCTCCCTCTCCCATAGAGTCCAAAAGGCTGTTCTTTACATCTGTGTCTCTTTTGCTGTCTCGCACACAGGGTTCTCATTACCATCTTTCTAAATTCCATATATATGTGTTAATATACTGTATTGGTGTTTTTCTTTCTGGCTTACTTCACTCTGTATAATCAGCTCCAGTTTCATCCATCTCATTAGAACTGATTCAAATGTATTCTTTTTGATGGCTGAGTAATACTCCATTGTGTATATGTACCACAGCTTTCTTATCCATTCATCTGCTGATGGACATCTAGGTTGCTTCCATGTCCTGGCTATTATAAACAGTGCTGCGATGAACATTGGGGTACATGTGTCTCTTTCAATTCTGGTTTCCTTGGTGTGTATGCCCAGCAATGGGATTGCTGGGTCATAAGGCAGTTCTATTTGCAAGTTTTTAAGGAATCTCCACACTGTTCTCCATA
>SJYA01003201.1:588765-612521 GCA_006410615.1 Neotragus moschatus | reverse complement strand
TGGGATTGCTGGGTCATAAGGCAGTTCTATTTCCAGGTTTTTAAGGAATCTCCACACTGTTCTCCATAGTGGCTGTATTAGTTTGCATTCCCACCAACAGTGTAAGAAGCTCCCTTTTCTCTACACCCTCTCCAGCATTTATTGCTTGTAAACTTTTGGATTGCAGCCATTCTGACTGGTGTGAAATGGTACCTCATTCTGGTCTTGATTTGCATTTCTCTGGTAATGAGTGATGCTGAGCATCTTTTCATGTGTTTGTTAGTCATCCATATGTCTTCTTTGGAGAAATGTCTATTTAGTTCTTTGGCCCATTTTTTGATTGGGTCATGTATTTTTCTGGAATTGAGGTGCATAAGTTGCTTGTATATTTTTGAGATTAGTTGTCTGTCAGTTGCTTCATTTGCTATTATTTTCTCCCATTCAGAAGGCTGTCTTTTCACCTTGCTTAGAGTTTCCTTTGTTGTGCAGAAGCTTTTAATTTTAATTAGATCCCATCTGTTTATTTTTGCTTTTATTTCCAGTATTCTGGGAGGTGGATATGTCTGATCATTGCCAGTGATCTCTTGAGGTCCCAGTGCCATTTATACTGTCTGAGGGACTTTCCTTCTACTGCAGAAGGCCTTCAGGTTTGCTAAGAGTTGTCTTCTGGTTCATCTGCTAAACACTCTGGCTCTGCCTTTCTTTCTTTTCAACTCTGACGCTTCTGTGTATTCCTGTCTGTTGCTCCCACGCATTAGAGCATAGAGGACTAATTTTAAATGCCTTTTGTGGGAAAACACACTTCCTGATAGGAGTCTGAGGTGAAGCTGATGGGTAACCAAGCAGACACATGGAGGTTTGTAACAAATATGAATGTATTTTCCAATCCAATATCTTACTGTAGAGCCCATATCAGCTTCAGTTCAGTTGCTCAGTCATGTCTGTTTGCGACCCCATGAACAGCACCGCGCTGGGCCTCCTTGCTCATCACCAACTCTCAGAGTCCACCCAAACTCATGTCCATTGAGTCGGTGATGCCATCCAACCATCTCATCCTCGGTTGCCCACTTCTCCTCCTGCCCCCAATCTTTCCCAGCATCAGGGACTTTTCCAATGAGTCAGTTCTTCGCATCAGGTGGCCAAAGTATTAGAGTTTCAGCTTCAGCATCAGTCCTTCCAATGAACACCCAGGACTGGTCTCCTTTAGAATGGACTGGTTGGATCTCCTTGCAGTCCAAAGGACTCTCAAGAGTCTTCTCCAGCACTACAGTTCTAAAGCATCCATTCTTCAGTGCTCAGCTTTCTTTATGGTCCAACTCTCACATCCATACATGAGTAGTGGAAAAACCGTAGCCTTGACTAGACAGACCTTTGCTGGCAAAGTAATGTCTCTGCTTTTTAATACGCGGTCTAGGTTGATCNCTCCAGCACTACAGTTCTAAAGCATCCATTCTTCAGTGCTCAGCTTTCTTTATGGTCCAACTCTCACATCCATACATGAGTAGTGGAAAAACCGTAGCCTTGACTAGACAGACCTTTGCTGGCAAAGTAATGTCTCTGCTTTTTAATACGCGGTCTAGGTTGATCATACCTTTCCTTCCAAGGAGTAAGCATCTTCTAATTTCATGGCTGCAGTCACCATCTGCAGTGATTTTTGGTCCATGGCAAAAGTTCAAAAATCAAAGGCATTCTACTGTATGCCTTACAGCATAGAGAGATGCTCCTCCAGTGTAGAGTTGAGTCCTGCACACCCGTTATTCTATCCACCGACTAAAGCTTCTGTGCACATTTTGATAATTACTTCCTGCTTTATTTGTTAAAAAAAAAACTAAAAAAACATTGGAAACATTAATGACAAATATAATATCTCAATTGCCCACTCAACTGGAACAGTTAAAAGCAAGAATTTAAATGTAGGTAAATATTGTCTGGTTAACTAACTAGGTCTTAATTATATTTAGATAAGTGATGCAATTGAGAGGATTCTTACTGAATTTGTTTTCGGAGCATTGAGTGGGGCAGAAAAGTCTTGACTAAACTTAAATGGCTGCTGGATGTGGATGAAAAATGAAAGTCTATAAAACACATCTCCAAAGAGTTATGTTGATAAAAGTAAAGCATTCTTGTCTTTCCTAGTAGTTCCTACATTATAAAAATGATATGACCAGTAGTAGTTTAGTTAAAAATCCTGTACAATGCTCTTTCATTGTTTTGACAAATGTAAGATGCTAATATTAGGGGCAACTGGGTGAAAAGTATACCAGAATTTTATGTACCATCTTGGCAAATCTTTTTGTCAATCTAAAACTATTCCCAAATAAATGAGTTTTATTTTTCTTAATGTATGAGCAGTAACTATCCCTTACCCCTATGCTGGGAAAAATATCAATAACCTCAGATATGCAGATGACACCACCCTAATGACAGAAAGTGAAGAGGAACTAAAGAACCTTTTGATGAAAGTGAAAGAGGAGAGTGAAAAAGTTGGCTTAAGGCTCAACATTCAGAAAATGAAGATCATGGCATCCAGTCCCATCACTTCATGGGAAATAGATGAGGAAACAGTGGAAACAGTGTCAGACTTTATTTTTCTGGGCTCCAAAATCACTGCAGATGGTGGCTGCAGCCATGAAATCAAAAGATGCTTACTCCTTGGAAGAAAAGTTATGACGAACCTAGATAGCATATTCAAAAGCAGAGATATTACTTTGCTGACTAAGGTCCGTCTAGTCAAGGCTATGGTTTTTCCAGTAGTCATGTATGGATGCGAGAGTTGGACTGTGAAGAAGGCTGATCGCCGAAGAATCGATGCTTTTGAACTGTGGTGTTGGAGAAGACTCTTGAGAGTCCCTTGGACTGCAAGGAGATCCAACCAGTCCATTCGAAAGGAGATTTGCCCTGGGATTTCTTTGGAAGGAATGATGCTAAAGCTGAAGCTCCAGTACTTTGGCCATCTCATGCGAAGAGTTGACTCATTGGAAAAGATTCTGATGCTGGGAGGGATTGGGGGCAGGAGGAACAGAGGATGACTGAGGATGAGATGGCTGGATGGCATCACTGAATCGATGGGCGTGAGTCTGAGTGAACTCTGGGAGTTGGTGATGGACAGGGAGGCCTGGCGTGCTGCGATTCATGGGGTCGCAAAGAGTCAGACACGACTGAGTGACTGAACTGAACTGAACTTCCTGAAAGATTAAGCTTTTTGTTTAGGAATACAAAGTAATCTGGGCTTCTCTGGTGTCTCAGAAGGTAAAGAATCTGACCACAATGTCGGAGACCTGGATTCACTCCCTCGGTCGAGAAGATCACTTGGAGAATGGAATGGCAACCCACTCCAGTATTCTTGCCTAGAGAATCCTATGGATAGAGGCAACTGGTGAGCTACAGTCCATGAGGTCACAAAGAGTTGGACACGACTGAGCAACTAACACACACCCCCCCGACCTTGGGATCTAGCTTCTACTTTCTTTTTGGCTCCACATCGCGTCAGTGGCTGCATGCTTTTTTTCCTAGTCAATGTGATGCAAGTGTGGATTCTATGCCCTTCACTTCATTAACATTTTACATATATCATCTCATTAAAAATTTATAAGAACCTTATTATTAGCTGTATTTTACAGATATATTCAGTAAATCATTAATATGTGTAAGTCTATATAAGTTCAAATCCTAGATTTGAAACTGTCCTTGAAATGGTAATGAACCAGCATATCTTAAAGTTGAATTTTATTTTTATTTTTAGTTTTTTCTTGTTACATGGGCTTCAGATTTATTTTCCAAGAAACAAAGCATTACAGTTATCACTGAAGCCCCTGTGGAAAGATGATGTTTTCAAATCAAGCATTCAAGGCAAAGAAAAATTTCTCACAATATTCTTAAAGCAATGTGGCTTTGTGGAATGAATACAGTTGTCATCAGCTTAAAGTTGAATTTTAAAAATGGCATATATTTCATATGAAAGATTAATCTAGCTAATAATGATCTTTTATCATTTACAGACAAAACACTGGAATACATTATCAAAGGGTTGCTTTCCAAAGGATGAATCAAGATAGTCATTTGTTCCGAATGATTTAGACATTTATATTCCCAAACAGTATATAGAACCAAAAACTTTCTCAAGTCACTGTGCCACTATACACACACCAGGTTACTTAAAGATTACAGAAAGAAGAATTAAGAATTTCTTAAGTGAGATATGAAGGTTAAATGAGGTAAGGCAGGTCAAATGTTTAGAGAGAAATTGGTACCTAAAGGGCTTCCCAGATAGTGCTAGTGGTAAAGAGTCTGGCCTGCCTATGCAGGAGACACACGAGACATGAGTTCTATCCCTGGGTGAGAAAGATCCCCTGAGAAGGAAATGGCAACCGCTCCAGTATACCTGCCTGGAAAATTCCATGAACAGAGGAGCCTGGTGGGCCACAGTCCATGGGGCTGCAAAGAGTCAGACACAACTGAGCGACTGGCATCTGGAAGGTCAAATTAAGTCTAAAAATGAGCTACATTCTACTATTGATCAGCCATGCTGGTTTCTTCTTCTTCTCCATAGTATACTTAAAATGCAAGACACATAGCATTTTCTCTCCTAAATTTACTGTGATATATTGCCCCAAGATGTAAAACGTTGGGGAAAGCAAATAGCATTTCAAAATTGTGGCATTGGTATTGGGGAACCAGTATGTTGGCAAATCAAATGGATTATAATTCTCTGCTTTTATCGAAACTGAAGGAGTTATCAGGTCAGTTGGTCATTAAATACTTCCTTATGTTCATCATGTGGTGTTTGGCAAATATTTCAGAAGGAGTTCAAAGAATTTACTGTCATTTGAATAACAGAACTTCTCTGAGCCCATCTCTTTATTTATGTAAACAGTATTTCATAGTTCATATATTTATAAAACTAAAAAATAAGAAAAAATGACACATAAATCTTTTGCTAACCTAAGTCTCAATCCTAATATTAAGTAATATTTAGCCCTAGGTTTGTGAATAATAAGGGGGAAAAGCTTCATCCATCTTATAAAAAATTAATATTTCCAATAAATAACTCTTTTATATGTATAATTATATTTCATAATTTATATCCTATTTATAATTTTAATAACATTTTGATAAATTGAATACTAAAATATTTATGAGAATAACTCAAACCTGGATAATTTTAATCACAGGAAACACACACTTAATTTGTCTGCATTTCCTATTGTTTTTTTAGGAACATCCAACAGATTAGAAATAAAAATATATTAAGATAAAATTAAAAATATGTTAAGACAAAATTTTGTGAAGGAAATAGAATGGAAATACAAATTCAAGAGGAACTAAGAACAATATTAATTGTATGGATATTAATAAAAATATGTACTTGTATTTTTAAATGGTATATTAAATCACTATATGGTTCAGATTTCACTGAATACATTTAAATCAAAGATGTTACAGTTTATTTTTTTTTATCATTATAGATGTTTCTTTCTTTTTTAACTTTTTTATTTTATATTGAGGTATAGCCTATTAACAATGTAATAGTTTCAGGTGAACAGTGAGGGGACTCAGCCATATACATATACATGTATCCATTCTCCCCAAACTCCCCTCCTATCCAGACTGCCACATTGTCATGGTTTATTTTAAAATGTAAATACAGTATAGTAGCAATTGTATCCTTTGCAACTCTTAAGATTTATAATTAAACATTTCAGAGAACAACATCAACATGTTCAAAAGTGCGTGTATATATATACATAAACATATATATTGTGTGTGCGTGTAATGCTTTTAGGGTCTATGTGAGCAAGAGTTTGAAAACAAATGAGATAGCACTCGACTGGGGCAATATGCTGGTTTTAAGTAACTAGTCTGGGGCAATTTGGGAGAGTAAAGACTCATGAGCCTACAAGGGAAGGACTCTGAAGATAGAAACTAAATCCATCTTACTTGGTGATCTATCCCTTGAAAAATGCCAAGAACACAGTAGGTATTCAATAAATCACTTTAGAGTGAATGAATGATTTATCGTAGAGCTCATGTTAACCCACACTGCTTTAGGACATAGTTCTTCAGTATTCTTCTCTGCTGATTTTCTACTTCCGGAGAAGTAAAACTATAGCTAACCTACAGTTAGCTACGTGGTTATCCTGCTTTTTCAATTCTTCTTTTGCAAGGCATTCATATTTACATTATTAAGGGTATGCTATTAACGTAACTCTGCATTCAAATGGGTATATCTTTCCTTTTATCCTTTGCCTTTAGCTTCTCTTCTTTTCTCAGCAATTTGTAAGACATCTTCAGACAACCATTTTGCCTTTTTGCATTTCTTTTTCTTGGGGATAGTCTTGATCCCTACCTCCTGTACAATGTCATGAACCTCTGTCCATAGTTATTCAGGTACTCTGTCTATCAGATCTAATCCCTTGAATCTATTTGTCACTTCCATTGTATAGTTGTAACAGATTTGATTTAGGTCATACCTGAATGATCTACTGGTTTTTCCTACTTTCTTCAATTTAAGTCTGAAAATGGTAATAAGGAGTTCATGATCTGAGCCAGTCAACTCCCAGTGTTGTTTTTGCTGACTGTATAGAGCTTCTCCATCTTAGGCTACAAAGAATATAATCAATCTTATTTCGGTGTTGCCCATCTGGTGATGTCCATGTGTAGAGTCTTCTCTTGTGTTGTTGGAAGAGCATGTTTGCTATGACCAATGAGTTCTCTTGGTAAAAGTATGTTAGCTTTTGACCTGCTTCATTCTGTACTCCAAGGGAAAACTTGCTTGTTACTCCGGGTGTTTCCTGACTTCCTACTTTTGCATTCCAGTCCCCTATAGTGAAAAGCACATCTTTTTTGGGTGTTAGTTCTAGAAGGTCTTGTAGGTCTTCATAGAACCATTCAACTTCAGTTTCTCCAGCATTACTGGCTGGGGCCTAGACTTGGATTACTGTGATATTGAATGGTTTCCCTTGGAAACAAACAGGGATCATACTGTCATTTTTGAGATTGCTTCCAAGTACTGCATTTTGGACTCTTTTGTTGACTATGATGGCTATTCCATTTCTTTTAAGGGATTCTTGCCCACAGTAGTAGATATAATGGTCATCTGAGTTAAATTCCCCCTTTCCAGTCCATTTTAGTTTGCTGATTCTTAAAATGTGGATGCTCACTCTTGCCATCTCCTGCTTGACCAATTTGCCTTGATTCATGGACCTGACATTCCAGGTTCCTCTGCAACATTGCTCTTTACAGCATCGGACTTTACTTCCAACACCAGTCACATCCACGACTGGGTGTTGCTTTTGCTTTGGCTCTGTCTCCTCCTTCTTTCTGTAGTTTTGTCTCCACTGATCTCCAGTAGCATATTGGGCACCTACGGGCCTGGGGAGTTCATCTTTCAGTGTCCTATCTTTCTGCCTTTTCATATGGTTCATGGGGTTCTCAAGGCAAGAACACTGAAGTGGTTTGCCATTCCCTCCTCCAGTGGACCACATTTTGCCGGAACTCTCCACCATGAACTGTCTGTCTTGGGTGGCCTTACGTGGCATGGCTCATAGTTTTATTGAGTTAGATAAGGCTGAGGTCCATGTGATCAGATTGGTTAGTTTTCTGTGATTGTGGTTTTCATTCTGTCTGCCCTCTGATGGAGAAGGATAAGAGGCTTATGGAAGCTTCCTGATGGGAGAGACTGACTAAGGGGGAAACTGGGCTTTGTTCTGATGGGCAGGGCCATGCTCGGTAAATCTTCAATCCAATTTTCTTTTGATGGGTGGGGCTGTATTCCTTCCTGTTGCTTGACCTGAGGCCAAACTATGGTGGAGGTAATGAAAATAATGGTGACCTCCTTCCAAAGGTCCCAGTGGCACACGCAGTGCCCCTGATCGTGCAGCAGGCCACCGCTGACCCATGCCATCACTGGAGACTCCTGGACATGGGCAAGCAAGTCTGGGTGAGTCTCTTGCGGGGTCACTGCTCCTTTCTCCTGGGTCCTGGTACACACAAGGTTCTGTTTGTGCCCTCTCAGAGTCTATTTCCCAGTCCTGTGTAAGTTCTGGTGGTTCTATGATGGGGTTAATGGCGAACTCCTCCAAGAGGGCTGATGCCACATCCAGTCCACTGCTGACCCGAACCTTCGCAGGAGACACTCAGACACAGTTCTGGCTCAGTCTCTGTGGGCTGAGTGTGCATTTTGTGCCCTTCCCAGGTCCAAGCATCTCTGGCGACCAGCTGCTTGGTGAGCGCAACGTCCCAGGTGGTCTGCGTGTCTTAATCACCTCCCTGCCCCCGCTGCTTGGTTTCCCGGGTGCCCCGCGGGAGTGCCATCTCAGGTGGGCCGTGTGTCTCCTTTGGGGAGCTGATCTCAGGCTGTGGTCTTCCTGACAGATGTCAACCGTCCAGGATCACAGGAAGACCTGGTTAGCAGCTGGGAACCTGCTCACAGTTTGGTGGAGGATGTCCTCTCGGGGCTGAGATTGCAGCAGCCCCTTGCCTGCAGGCTCTGGCTGTTTCAAGCCTGCTTCTTTGCCTCTGTGCAGGGAGCGGCCGGTACACAGCCTGCTAGCTCTCCTTTGGTATTCTCTCAATCCTTCCTTCTGTGAGCCAGCCAGGCTGTGCCTTAGGTTGTTAGGTTGGAGTCTTTCACGGGAAGGTTCTCTTTTCTGCAGTTGCAGTTAGGCATGTATTCTGGATTTAGAAAAGGCAAAGGAATCAGAGATCATATTGCCAACATCCGCTGGATCATCAAAAAAGCAAGAGAGTTCTGATAGCTTATGGTGAACGATTTTGGATTCGTGATCTCTGAAGAAGATTTGGCTTCAGGACCAGCAACCAGCCTTCATCATTCAAGAGCTTCTGTGTAGCAGAGTTTTATTAAAATAAGAAAAGGGCCAGAGAAAGCTGCTGATATAGACATCAGAAGGGGGACAGAGAATGCCTCCCTTGCTGGTGTTAGCAAGGGAGTTATACACTTTTTTAATTGGTTACCACAACTAATCACAAGAATGTCTCAAGGTTGTTACATTTTACCAGACCCACTCCCACAATTTACATTTTAGGATAACAGGATTAGAATATAACATTAGAAAGCTTCTACTAGACCCATTCTCATAATATACATTCTAAAATATCAGGTTTCGCCAGGTTTTCTGGAAGGAAAAACTGTCCTCAAGCAGGATACATTGTCGTTATATAATCCCCTGGTGGCTCAGAGGTTAAAGCATCTGCCTGGAATGCAGGAGACCCGGGTTCAATCCTTGGGTCAGGAAGATCCCCTGGAGAAGGAAAATGGCAACCCACTCCAATACCCTTGCCTGGAGAATCCCAAGGAGGGAGGAGCCTGGTAGGCTACAGTCCATGGGGTCACAAAGACTCCGACATGACTGAGCGACTTCACTTTCACTTTCTTACAGAGTTTAAACTGAGTTGTTTGTCCTTTCCTCCTCCTTGAGAACCCCAACCCCTCTCTCCTCCTTAGGGGCCCTGGACTTCTAATCAACCTGCCTAGAAACTGACTCTCTCAGTTACAGAAAAACATCTACTTTTGCTTTATTGGCTATGCCAAAGCCTTTGCATTGATCCCAACAAACTGTGGAAAATTCTTAAAAAGACGGGAATACCAGACTACCTGACCTGCCTCCTGAGAAATCTGTATGCAGCTCAGAAGCAACAGTTAGAACCAGACATGGGACAATAAACTGGTTCCAAATAGGAAAAGGAGTACATCGAGGCTGTATATTGTCACCCTGCTTATTTAACNAGTACTTCATCAAAATGAAAAGCTTTTGCTTTGCGAAAGCCCACGTGAAGGAAATGAGGGGATAATCTACAGAAAGAAAATATCTGCAAGCCAAACCTGATGAAGGACTAGTATCTACAATACATATAGAACTTTCAAAATTGAATGTTAAAAAATAACAATCCAATTAGAAGATGGGCAAATATATGAACAGATAATTCACTGAAGAGCATATGCAGATGAAATGGTATTCAATATCAGTAATTAACAGGGAACTGGAAATTCAAACCATAAAGAGTTATTACTACACAACTACTGAACGTGTGTAGGGGAAGTACTAGTTGCTCAGTTGTGTCTAACTCTTTGTAATCCCTTGGAACATGGGCTATAGCCCATCAGGCTCCTCTGTCCATGGAATTCTCCAGGCAAGAATACAGGAGTGGGTACCCAATTCTTTCTTCCAGGGGATCTTCCTAACTCAGAGATTGAACCCAAGTCTCCCTCACTGCAGGCAGGTTCTTCACCATCTGAGCCATCAGGGAAGCCTAAAACAAAAAACGACAACACTTCCCCTCCAAAAAATGGGATTCCCTGCTGGTTAAGAGTCTATGATCTCATTGCTTAGGGTCCAGGTTCTGTCTCTGGTAGAGGAAATAAGATCCCACAAGACCCACGGTAGAGTCAAAAAAAAAAAATAAAGGCAACACCAATCATTCACTTATTCCAATAGGAATTTGAAAGTATAGTTTTGCAAGTTACCATTGGTGGAAACTGGGTAAAGAATATAGCTGCTGTTTTCTTTTTTTCTCCTATATTGTTTTTTACAACTGCATATGAGTTTATATTTATTACAAAGAATTTAAGTTTTAAAATCTATGAGGAAATCATACTCTTCAAAAGTGTGGCAAGATCACACAGAAGAAGTGAATACCTAGAAACTGTTAAATAACACTGGCACCAAAATCAGGAAACCCTTCTAGAGGCAACATAATATCCTGAATTGGATCCTTGAAATGGAAAAAAGGGGGGATGTGTGGATAAACTGTTGGGATCCAAATAAAGACTGTCATTTCAAAGCTGGTTTCTCGCTTTTAAGAAATGTATCAGGAGTATATAAAATGTACAATAGGGGAGACTGGGCTAAGGGCATGTGGGAACCATCCCTGCAGCTTTTCCACAAATTTAAAATTACCCTCGGCCCCAAAAAAGTTTAATAAAAACTATGATTGAGAGTTGTCCCCTCCCCACTGTTTTTAGACTATGTTTTTAGACTATGGGGTCGTGAAGAGTTGGACATGATTGAATGACTTCCCTTTCACTTTTCAGTTTCATGCGTTGGAGAAGGAAATGTCAACCCACTCCAGTGTTCTTGCCTGGAGAATCCCAGGGATTGGGGAGCCTGGTGGGCTGCCATCTATGGGGTCGCACAGAGTCGGACACGACTGAAGCGACTTAGCAGCAGCAGCAAGCACTTTATCCTGGCTTACAACGTGATTTAGCTCCTGTCACCCTTCCCTGGTGGCTCAGATGGTAAAGAGTCTGCCCACAGTGAGAGAGACCTGGGTTCAGTCCCTGGGTTGGGAAGATCCCCTGGAGGAGGGCATGGCTACCCACTCCAGTATCCTTGCCTGGAGAATCCCATGGACAGAGGAGCCTGGCGGGCTACAGTCCATGGCGTTGCAAAGACTCAGACACGACTAAGCAACTAACCACAGCACCCTTCCAAACTCTTCTCCAGCAGTTGGCTTGCTGTCCTTGAATCTTTATGAAGAAGGAATGCCTTGCAGTTCCTCAAATGTGTTTTGCTGGGTCAACACTTTTATGCCATTATAGAGACTAGTCACTGTGTCAATTGCGATCTTGTGTTCTTCCTGCTTTTTTACACAGGATAAAACCTAGACATCTTTTAAATACCCAGCTCAGACAAAATCTTTTTCATAAATTATTCGTTGACCTTGTTGAAGACAGTGTGAATGGCTCTTTAGCTTCTTCAGCTTACACAGGAAGAAATTATATACTCTTACATGACTAATGATTTGGTACCACGGTTTTCCTCTCCATGAAGCTCTGATGAAGAAGTATAGTAGTACAGTACTAAGCATAATACACGCACGTGCTTGCCCGGTCGCCACCGTCACGTCTGATTCTCTGCGACCCTGCGGACTGTAGCCCGCCAGGCTCTTCTAGCCATGGGATTCTCTAAGCAAGAGTACCAGAGTGGCTTTCTGTGTCCTCCTCCAGGGCATCTTCGCAACCCGGGGATCAAACTTGTGTCTCTTGGGTCTCCTGCATTGGCAGGCGGGTTCTTTACCACTAGCGCCACCTGGGAAGCCCAGGAGGAAGCCCATGTTTTAGATTAAAATACACCTGGATTTGAGTTTCTCCTACACATATGTTAACTCTGTAACCAGAGGTATGACACTTAACTCTGAGCCTTGATGTTGTCTTCTGTTAGAGAAAAATAAATGACTATTATTCTTACTTTAGAGATTTTCTGTGAAATTAAATGAGAGGAAATACCTCAAGCATCTGGTAAGATGCCTGCCACAAAAACTCAATTCTGCTATTATTAAATTTTATTGTTACTTTTAAATTACTGTCACTATTACATATTTCAATAATGTTTAAGTATTGGCCTGGAGAATCCCAGGGACGGGGGAGCCTGGTGGGCTGCCATCTTTGGGGTCACACAGAGTCGGACATGACTGAAGTGACTTAGCAGCAGCAGCAGCAGCATTGGTCTGAAAGAAAAACTGAAAAAGCTGGCTTAAAACTCTCATTCAAAAAACTAAGATCATGGCATCTGGTCCCATCACTTCATGGCAAATAGAAGGGGAAAAACTAGGAGCAGTAAACGATTTTATTTTCTTGGGCTCCAAAATCACTGGGAATTATGACTACAGTCATGAAATTAAGAGACACTGGCTCCTTGGAAGAAAAGCTATGACAAACATAGCCAGCATATTAAAAAGCAGAGACATCACTTTGCTGACAAAGGTCTATATAGTCAAAGTTATGGTTTTTCCAGCAGTCATTTACAGATGTGAGAGTTGGACCATAAGGAAGGCTGAGAACCAAAGAACTGATGCTTTTGAACTGTGGTGTTGGAGAAAACTCTTGAGAGTTCCTTGGACTGCAAGGAGATCTAACCAGTCAATCCTAAAGGAAATCAACCCTGAATATTCATTGGAAGGGCTGCTGCTAAAGCTGAAGCTCCAGTACTTTAGCCACCTGACATGAAAAGATGACTTAATGGAAAAGACCCCTGAGGCTGGGAAAGATTGCAAGCAAAGGGAGAAGGGGGTGGCAGAGGATGAAATGGTTAGATAGCATCACTGATTCAGGAGACATGAATTCGAGCATACTCCAGGAGATAGTGGAGGACAAAGGAATCTGGTGTGCTATAGTCCATGGAGCCCCAAAGATCAGACACAACTTAGCAACTGCAAAATAACATTGATAAGAAAATAATTTTGACATTATACATGCTCTGAAAGGGTCTTAAGGATCCTTTCAGGTGTCCATGGTCATAATATCAAAAAGGAAATTATATAAAACAAGGAAACACTCTGTTGGTGTTCTTGGAATGATTAGGATTCAATTAACACTAAGATTTGTATTTACTTTGCTGGCAAGGTAGTGTTCAGCTGAGAGCCACAAAGCTCCCCAGCTACAATGAGCAATGACTTAAGTTATCTTAATTATCCTGGGAAATACTTCACCAATAACTTGCTTCTTAATTATACTTAGAACCTTGACCTACTTTTTCATGTATTCCCATAACCACTGTTAATATTACTATTAAATCATTTAAAGGATATTATATAGCCATAATTTGCCAGACTACAGAAATGAACAAAACTAATCCTGTCTAGTTTAGGCCACCTAAAGTTTGAGAATTGTAGGTCTGAGGATAAGCAAAATGTCTCAGAAGATGAGAAAACTACAATGAAGATTTTTTAAATTTGGAGAGATTTGGGAGGCAGAGTGGAACAGCAGGTCTTTAAGCAGAGAGAATAGGAAATAAGTGGCACCCACACAGGAAAGGACCTAACATGGGAAAACCAAGAAACGGCTGGACATCAAAGGCTACGTGCAAACACGTGACTTAAAATATGGCCAGGGGAGTACACAGTGCAAAGTACGGAAGGGTGTGTATGCTACATGGTGTAGAATACATTCAGTGCATTAATGCGGTGGGACATAGTTGAGGCAGGAACAATTTAACCTCAAGACTGGTTTGGGCTTCCCTAATGGCTCAGAGAGTAAAGAATCTGCCTGCAATGCCGAAGACCCGGGCTTGATCCCTGGGTTGGGAAGATCCCCTGGAGAAGGAAATGGCAACCCACTCAAGTATCCCTTCCTGGGAAATCCTATGGACATAGGAGCCTGGCAGGCTATAGCCCATGGTGTTCCAGAGTCTGACATGATGGAGTGACTAACACTTTGATTTTTCTGGCTCGTTTACAGACTATGATGGCTATTGAACTACCAAAACAAACAAGGTTCAAATCACTTGACATGGGCCTAAACACAGTTCTCATTTCTAATAATATGACTGAAAAATAATTTATAAGGTGTATCAAACAGGGAAGGGTGCCCATCAAGTTCTAGATCCTGAAATTCCAAGTGATAAAATATGTACGAGCACATAGTAGCAGTAGTTTAGTTGCTGAGTCGTGTCCGACTCTTGCGACCCCATAGACTGTAGCCCACCAGGCTCCTCTGTCCATGGGATTCTCTGGGCAAGAATAGTGGAGGTTGTTGCCATTTCTTTCGCCAGGGAGTCTCCCTGACTCAGGAATCTAACTCTGGTCTCCTGCACTGCAGGCAGATTCTTAACCGACTGAGCTACGAGGGAAGTCCATAAGCGCATAAGGAGTGATCATAACCTGAAGCCTTGAGCATAGAACAGGGAGGAATCATATAATTGGCTTCTTCACCTGAATTCTTCATCCAGAGATTTTCAGCGATTGACGGCTACCTCAGACATGATCTTTAAAACCAGCGACCGAAAAAAAAAGAACAAACCTCACAGATCAGAGGGACAATTACACATATTTGTTAGAAAAAAGACACACTTGTGTGAGAGCCTACAGCCTCACGTTTCTCAGGGAAATTTTAATTATCATTCAATTTATTAACTGCACAGTTCAATTCAGCATGAAAAACCCTTTGGGAGAGTTTGACTACAAAATGGCACATTTTCTATGCACAAAATTTGATTACAACTGTGCCTGTCTCTGAAGTCCATGAGAAAAGCTATCTTCATTTGGAAAGACATACTCCATCTTCAAAAACAAAAGGAAAAATGCTGACGAATTTCTCAAGGACTCCTCTGAATGCCTCTGAAGAGAAGAAATAATGGGTTTTGGCGCAGCAGGGCTTTATAAACCATACAGAATAGTTCAAGTTGAAACAATACACACACTTAACACACACAAGCACATGTGTCCATACACGCACAAACACTACGCATGACCTGAACTAATTTCTGAACAAACGTGCACGGTAATAACGTTCCCAAAGGCCATAAATAGATGCTCTCTATTTACCTTTGCAATTAAAGACAGAAATAATGAGTGGAAACATCTACTTTTTAAAAAATATGAATCTTTCTCCCTTATCCTTCCTCAATTGCTCTATTTGTCTTCAAGTTACCTGGGGAGTGTCAGATACATAACAGAAGCTAATTCAGGACAGGGGCTCCACTGGGACATGTGGAATGTCAAGGACTAAGAACATTATCATAGGTCACACAAGAAAGTAAAGATGCTAGAAGCCAGGATAGATTCCACACGGCATCAAACCAGCAGGTGCCAGACACAGATATTAAAGCTGGGGTCTGAGTATATGGCCAGTAGTGAGATTGGGACTAACATTTATACACGACCATGTGTAAAATAGATAGCTGGTGGGAAGCTGCTGTATAGCACAGGGGGTCAGCTCAGTGCTCTGGGATGACCTAGAAGGGGTGGGATGGGGAGGGTAGGAGGGGGGCTCAAGAGGGAGGGGGTATATGTATACTTACAGCTGATTCACTCCATTGCACAGCAAAAGCTAGAACTATTAACCACACAACACTGTAAAGCAATTATACTCCAATTTAAAATATAACTCACCTAGGATCTATTAAACATTAAATAAACAAACAAACAAAAGCCTGGGTCTGAAGCAAGATTCAGGACCAGGCTGAAAGAAACAAAACGCTATTGACATGGAAGCACAGGACAAAGGGAAGAAGGGCTAGTGTAGCATCTAAGAGAACTGTGCAGTGGAGTCTCCATGGCTTAAATATGGCATTCATGAATGTGTGGTATATGACTTAAAGCTGTCACTTGCAACTTCATTGACCAATGGAAAGAAATATATTTTAAAACATATCTATCATGTGTGTATTTAGAACAAAAATTATGAAATATATTTATTTTTACTACATTGAATGTATTCATATTTCTATGTTTTTCTGTTCTATACTTTGGCAGTTCATTAAAAACATTCTGGTTTTGTTCACAAAATTGTTTCCAAACCTACTAATGGACCTCACCTAGCATACCTACTGGCTAAAAAAAATAAGAGCGTATTTGATATCCAAATGTAAGAAACAAATGTGGTTTTCTAGAGGGAAAAGATGAAATAGAGTAGATAAAGGGTACATTGTTTGTATTTTTTTAAGAATGTGAAATCTATAATTGGCCTTAGGAATTATCTAGTTATAGCCTTAGTTTGGAGAAGGCAATGGCAGCCCACTTCAGTACTCTTGCCTGGCAAATCCCATGGATGGCAGAGCCTGGTAGGCTGCAGTCCATGGGATCGCTAGGAGTTGGACACGACTGAAGCGACTTAGCAGCAGCAGCAGCCTTAGTTTGACAGATGAAAAAAAGTCACCAAATTAAGTCACTTGTCCAAGTTCTCACAGCTAATGGCAGTGAAAGTGAAAGTCACTCAGTCGTGTCCGAGTCTGCGACTCCATGGACTCGAAGTCCATGGAATTCTCCAGGCCAGAATACTGGAGTGGGTAGCCTTTCTCTTCTCCAGGGGATCTTCCCAACTCAGGGATTGAACTCACGTCTCCTGCATTTCCAGGGGATTCTTTACCAACTGAGCTATCAAGGGAGAGCTATATGTAAAACTCAAATTGACTGTCTTCTGGAACCCTTTCCATTTTAGGTATATATGTACATTTTTCTAAGACGCTTTGTAGAGAAGCAAGGAAGGATGCATTGGAATTATATTTAAAAGGTCACAGAATTCCAGGTTAAAGCATGCTGAACTCAATCTTGTGGGTAATGGCAAGTCATTAAGGGTTTTATCAGGGAAATTATATGGAAAATGTTTTTTATATGATGCATGTGCAATTTCACATGGGTATACTGGCAGAGCAACAAGACAGAAAGACCAGTTAGGCAATTATAGTATTCCAAGAACAAGCGATTAGGGAGCCGGGTTACACTGACAAAAGTAGAATAGCAAAGGAAAACAAAGATGAGTGAGCATCATGAGGTAAGAACTGGCAAAACTTGCTCCGTAATGAGGTACAAAGGGTGAGAGAGAGAGGCTGAACTGAATTAGGTTCGATTGATATTAAGTCTTGATGGAAATGGTAAAATGGTATCTTTGACATTAAAGTTGGAATCAGGAAAAGAAACGTGTGGTTTTTAATAAACAGATTACTAATTGAGTATTATGATGTGCAGATTTAGGGGTGATGACAGATATCTAACGTATGCCCTTTTAACAGCTTTCTTGAGGTACAATTGACAGTAAAATAACTGCAAGATTTGATGAGTTTGCTGCTGCTGCTAAGTCACTTCAGTCATGTCTGACTCTGCGTGACCCCACAGACGGCAGCCCACCAGGCTTCCCCGTCCCTGGGATTCTCCAGGCAAGAACACAGGAGTGGGCTGCCACTTCCTTCTTCAATGCGTGAATGTGAAGTCGCTCAGTCATGTCCGACTCTTTGCGACCCCACAGACGGCAGCCTGCCAGGCTCCCCCGTCCCTGGGATTCTCCAGGCAAGAACACTGGGGTGCGGTGCCATCATGCAAAACCTATGATACCATTGTGGCAAAGTAATGGGCATACCCAAAACTTCCCAGAGTTTTCTTATGTCTCTTTTGTTTGTTTGGTTATTGCAATAAGAGCACTTGCCCTCTTAACAAAATTAAACTACACGATATTTACCACAGGAGCATGTTGTATAGTAGAACTCTAGAATTTATTCATCTTAGGTAACTGAAACCTTAAACCCATCGCACAACAACTCCCCATTCCTCCCAACCCTCAGCCCCTGGAAACCACTATTAGATTCGTTGCTTCTGGAAGTTTGACTATTTTAGATATATTAGTAGAATCATGTAGTATTTGTCGTTCTGTGACTTAGATCATGTCTTCCAGGTTCATCCATATTTTCATAATATATGTCTTGTAAGTGAACGCCTAGAAACAGAAGAGAAGCTGGAATGTGTCTGAACACTTAAGAGGCATCAAAATGAATAAGATCTCTTTGAAAACAAATGTTTTAGAAGAAACCCAGCACGCTAACTGAAGACAAATACCTGCAAGCAGAGGTCAAAGGCAGGGCCTAAAAATCAGAAAAGAAGCGTATTATTATTTAATTACACTTTTTTTGAGCAGCTAGTATATTCAAGATATTATATCAGAAAACTAGGGTCAAAAATAGTGAAAGATGAAGTAGAGTAGGGCTTCCCTGGGGCCTCAGTTGATAAAGACTCCACCTGCAATGCAGGAGACCCAGGTTCCATCCCTGGGTTGGGAAGATCCCCTGGAGAAGGAAATGGCAACCCACTCCAGTATCTTGCCTGGGGAATTCCATGGACAGAGGAATTGGAGTCCATAGTGTTACAAGAGTTGGACACAAGTTAGCAACTAAACCACCACCACCTTCAGATACAACAGGATAATGCTTCATAAAGGAAGTGCTTCAAGAAGGAAATTGGGATGCGAATTTAAAAGTATTCCCCCCTCCTTGTAAAACAATAAAGAAGTCTTCCCATAGATCATATAAACTACTGTCTTACCAGCTGTGAGACACAACTCTCCATTCTTAACTCACCCGCTTTCATCCTCCCAGTCCAATGAGATTCTTAACTCTACCTATGAACTTAATGTATACGATTACAAAGATTTATATTTTCTTAAATGATTCAACTGTCAAAATTTTCAAAACTATAAAAAATTTTCAAAACCAAGTCCCGACTTTTGTTTCTGGGAAGATGGAACAGATGTACTTTTCCTTACTCACCTCACTAGGTAAAACTAAAACCTCATATATTACATAAAAAAACAAGAATTAAAACATCTCAAGAGTAGAGAGAGGGAAAAAGCATGCCTATGAATACCAAGACTTAAAGACGAACACCACGTTGAGTTTCCTGAGTTTACTGTTCGCCTCATGTATCCCAGATTTGGATCTAAAAAAGGTGGCAACCTAGAAATACCAGGGTACACAGTCAAAATAGCCTAACAAAAGCCTGCTCCCTCTAGCCACTGGATCAGAAAAGGAGCAGTCTGACAAAAAAGAAAACTTTTAGATAATAATCCCTCTACTTAACTTAAAAATCTACAGCAAAACTGCTCCCCTCTCCTCCATTTATGCTAGCAAAGGCTACGCCAGAGACTACACCTCCAACCTTGCCAAGGAGTCAGAAGGGACCCAATTTCCTTGTCATTCACATCATTGGAGTCCTGGAAAGAAAGAAGGTGGAGCAGAGAAAAGTCTGAAATAAATAATGGCTTGAAACTTCCCAAATATGGCAAGAAACAGCCTACAGATTCAAGAAGCCCACATATCAATAAGAGATTCATGGTCTCTACTAATAGGGTAACTCACTGGAGCAAACCCTAAGCATCACAAACCCAATGAAATCCATTTAAATGAAACCTGTAACACAGAGATAAAACCCTTAAAACAATAAGACTGAAAGGCCTCCTTACCTAAGAGGGAAAATAATCTGATTGACAGTAGATTTCTTATTGGAAACTAAGGAGAGCAGAAAGAATTAACTAAGTGTTTGTCAAGGGCTGAAAGAAAAGAACTCTGAATGCAAAACAAAACAAAAAAAGTTATCAGAGATAGGGCAGGACATTACATAACAATAAGGAGGGTAATCTAATCTAAATATACATGCAACAAACAACAAAGCTGCTGATTATGTGAAGCAAAAACTGACAGAATCGAAAGGAGCATTTGACAAATTCATAATTTTAGTCGGAAACTTCAACACTTCACTCTCAATCATTTTGATAGAATAATCAGACAGAAAAGTAGTAAGCATATAAAACAAAGAACAATACCACAGATGAACATATCAAGAATCTAATGAACATTTATAGAACATTCCGCCCAACAATGGCAGAAAAAAAAAAACAAAAACCTTTTCTTTTTCAGGTGCCCTTGGAACATACATCAGGGTAGACCTTACTCAGGTCCATAAAACAAACCTCAACATAAAGGACTTGAAATCATGCACAGTTCATTGCTTTATTATAGAGAAATCAAGCCATAATCAGCATTAGAAAGATAACAGGAAAATCTCCAAACACTAAGAAACTGAGTAACAAAGTTTTAAATAATCTAAGGGCCAAAAAGAAGTCTCAAGAAAAAATTTAAAATACACTGAAAATAAAATAGGGAATATAACAAATCAAAATTTGTGGGGCACAGTTAATGGAATTTGAGATATGTACCGCACTTAAAAGTTTACATTAGAAAAGCAGAAGCCTCAAATAAATCATTTAAACCCCCATCTTAAAAAGAAAAAGAAGTGTAAAGGAAATCCAAAGCAAGCTAAAGGAAGAAAATAATAAAATAATAGCAGAAATCAATGAAACTGAAAATATACGCAAATCAAGAAAATTAATGCAGCAAAAAATTTGCTCTTTTTAAAAAAGATCAATAAAATTGGCAGATCTCTAAGAAGGCTGATATGAGATAATGCAAATTATCAATACCATAAATGAAATATTGGATGTCAACAAAAAACCTGAAAACATCCAAAGGGTCATAATGGAATACTATGAACAACTTTATAAACATAAATTTAACAGCTTACAGGAAATGAAGCAATTCCTCAAAAAAACAACTCCTCCAACTAGAAAGATAATTTTAATACTCTACATTTATCAAAGACATTAAAGTCATAATTTAGAATTCAAAATAAAGAAATCTCCAGGTTCAGAGGGTTTCATTAAAGAATTCTACCAAAAATTTAAGGAAGAATTAAAATATGGTCTACATGATTTCTTCCAGAAAAAAGAAGAGGAAGATTGCTTTCCCAATTTAACTTAGGAATCCAGTAATCTATGATATCCAAGCTAGAGAAAGTAGTCCTCTGACACCACAACCTTGCCGAAAGAAAAAGAAAAAAAGAAAGAAGCCCCTGAAGACCAATATCCCTAATGAATCTATATGCAGAATATTTACACAAAATTCTAGCATATGGAATTCAGCAATATATAAAGGGAATCAAGCACCATGACCAAATGGTGTTTATTCATGGATGCAAAGCTAGTACCATATTTGAAAATCAAAGTAATACACCACAGAATATGATCATGCCAGTAAGTATAGAAAGATCATCTGGCAAAATTCAAAATAAATTAATTAAAAAGAAAAAAGATCTCTGGAATACAGGAATACAGGGGCATTTCCTCATCTTGATAAAGAGTGCCTATAGAAAGACAACAGCTACTGTTATATGAATGGGGAAAGACTGAATGCTTTCCTATAAGACTGGTCACAAAGCAAAATGCCCAACCTTCCCATTTTTATTCAAGACAGAGGTGTTCTAACCAATGCAATAGGTAATAAAAGTAAATAAAAGATATAAAGATTTTAAAGGAATAAATAAAATGATTCCTATTTGAAGATGACATGATTGTCTAAGTACAAAATCCCAAAGAATCTCCAAACATATGCCTAAACTATTAAGTGAGTTCAGCAAAGCTACAGGATATAAGACAAACATATAAAAATCAATTGTATTTTTGGGGGTCGCACAGAGTTGGACACAACTGAGCGACTTAGCAGCAGCAGCAGGAGCAATAAATTTGCAGATACAAAAAGGGAAAACACTATAGCAAATATAATCAGTCAAAAAATGAAGTACTTGGGTATAGATCTAACAAAACATGTACAATTTTTTGTAAAAACAGGCAAGATAACTATAGAATTTATATTGAGAAGTAAAGAAACTAGAATAGCTAAAACAATTTTGGAGAGGAAGAATAAAATCAGTCTACCCGGTTTCACAATCAGAGGACTCAGAAATGAACCCACACAAACACAAATATGCCAACTGATCTGTGAGAAAGGAGTAAAGTAATTCAATGGAGGAAATAGAGCTTTTTCAACAAATCATAATGGATAAGTCATCACTCATAGGCAACAAAAAGGAGGTGGTGTGGAGAAGAGCGCCTACCTAAACTCACATCTCACACAAAAAATAATTCAAGACAGATCATGAAGTTAAACAAAAATCTGAAAATACACATTTTTTAAAAGCTAGGAAAAAATTTTCATACCTTAGTGTTAGGCAAAAAGTGCTTAAATTTGAAATAGGAAGCATTCAAGGAAACATTGATAAATGGGACTTCATCAAATTCAAAACTGTCCTCTGCCAAGACCCCATTAAAAGAGTTTGTTAAAAGGACTAGCACTATAAGAAAGTATTTGTAAAATATTTTTTGGAGAGGAAGAATAAAGTCAGTCTACCTGGAGAAAACATTTGTAAACCACATAGCCAACAAAGGAATACTATCTAGAATATATAAAGAACTATTGAAACTCACCAGTCAAATAAAATATTTCAATTAGAATATGGGTAAAAGTCCCACTGAGATATTTTTCACTGAAGAGGCCACACTGACAACAAGTGTATAAAAAGATGTTCAACATCAACTGCCATCAGGGAAATGCTCATTAAACATTAAAACATCACTACACACTTCAGAGTGGCTTAAACTGAAAAAGCTGAATAATGACGCAATCAATTATTTACATGTTACTAGTGGGAGTTTAAAATGGGTACAGCCACCTGGGAAATCAGTTTGGGGGTTTCTTGGGGGAAAAACAAAAGACCAAACTTTCCACTATCTTACAACCGAGCAATTGCATCTCTGGGCATTTATCCTAGAGAAATGAAAACTTATGTTGACACCAAACCTGTAGTGGAAAGTTTGTGGTAGTTTTATTAATCATGGCCAAAATCTGGAATCAGATCAGATGTCCTTCAATGGGTGAATAGTTAAATGAACTCAATGTACCTATACCGTGGAATACGGCCATCAGTAAAAAGGAACACTCTGCTGACACATCCAACAATCTACATAAATCTCCAGAGAATTATGCTAAATTAAAAAAAAAAAACCCAGTCCCAAAGGATCATATATTGCATGGTTCTATTTTTTATAACATTCTTAAAATGACAAAATTACAGAAATAGGGAACAGCTTAGTGGTTGCCAGGGGCCACATGGTGGAAGTGGGGTAGATGCAGCTAGTGGGGGAAAAAAAGGCATGAGAGATTTTTGTGATGGTGGAGCTTCACTGTATCTTGACTGCATCACCATCATTTTTACTACCACTATGCCACACTGCACAGCATGCAGGAACTTAATTCCCTAAGCACAGATCAAACCTGTGTCCCCTGCAGTGGCAGCGTCAAGTCCTAGCCCCTGGACTGCCAGGGAATTCCCTTGACTGCATGAAAACTGCTGTTCTGGTGATGTCTGCAAAATGTCACTGGTGGAAGAAACTGCATAAAGACTACAGGAGATCTCCCTGTATATTTATATTTCTCACAACTGCATGGGAGTTAATGACTATCCCCAAATTATAACAAAGCCCCTAACATCACCATCTGACTTTATTAAAAAAATAAATCATGCAAAGACCACAAAAAAAATCACATTAATCATAATAATATCAACTATATATATATATATATATATTTTTTTTTTTTTAGGCATTAATTAAGTTTAGCTCTGACACCCAAGAGGAGTGGTCCCTGACCGGAGCCCTGACATTAGGT
>SJYA01003201.1:553647-588698 GCA_006410615.1 Neotragus moschatus | reverse complement strand
TATATATATATATATATATATTTTTTTTTTTTTAGGCAGATTGTCATTACTGAAACAAAAATGTCGCCTCTATTCGTTCTTCATGTTCTCACTTCAGTGCAACTATTGCTTATATTAAAACAAGAATCACCTATATTTCCTGGAACTCGAGCTATCTTTGCCCCCAGAAGAGTTCTGGAAATGTGGTGATAACATTTTAAGACATGTGGACATAAAACAAGTGCATGGTATGTAAGTCCTCTTCTAAACTTCTTGGCTTCCATGCATTGACTTCTATTTCAAGTGTATCTATTTTTGGCTTGTTATTTTTTGAGACTGGATTTAGGTTAAGAAAAACGTAAGATGCTAAAGTAAGGACGATTAAGAATTCCAAAAGATCTTATTTTATATAAAGTCATAATAAGGAACTGAAGGAGTTTATAAAAATGTGTGCTATTTGCATCGAGGAAAGAGCTGATGGATATATTTAGACAGCCGGATGTGCATTGATCTTGCGATTTAAGAACATTAGGTTAAGGCGGGCAGAAAATCCTGTCTTGGAATCCTTACTTCCTAAAAAAAAACACTGAAAAATGCGAAGCTGTGAATGCTAATAACTAGATTTGTTGCCTCTAATTCTTACATACACCCAGGACACTTTTTCAATGAGCCCTCGTAGCTGGGCTCCTTGGCAACCTCTCATTCAAGTTCATTAGCTCTGTTATTGATCAAGTATATGATGAGTGTATTCATCGAATATATTATTTGCAACAAGAGCAACCTTGTTTTGCATGTGTCCAGCATCAGTAAAATACACAGAACCAACAGAAATTGGTATTTAATAAAACAAGCTATTGGACATTTTTACAATCAGTAAGTACAATATTTTCATTTATATGTATATATGTATAAATATGTATTTTAGCATAAATCAGATCATCTCAAGCTTCTGTTTGAAATACTCTAAAGGCTTCCCATCACTACCAAGGATCCTGCACTTTCCCCCACTTTTCAGAATTCTCCTCCCTAGATAGCCACAAGCCCGCACCCTCTTGAACCAAGAGTCCAAAGCCCTCTTTCCAATAAGACTTGCTCTGGAAACCTTATCTAACATTTGATCTGGCTGATCCTGTGCTAACGTACATCAGCATTCATTTATTACCTTATTGTCCATCTTCACCCACTAACATATAAGCTCCAAAAAGCAGGTTTGTTTTTTTTTTTGCTTTTGTTCACCACTCTATTTTCAGTACTTTTTCTCATAATTAGGAACAGATCACATCCTTGAAAACAATGTGTTAAATAAATGGAAGAATTTAGGTTCTCCTGCCTCGCCGTATGTCCACCATTTGCTTAGTATTTATTACGTTCCCAGCGTCATACTAGCACCAGAAGCAACTATGTGCTTGACAGCCTTTGCCCTCAGGGTTCATACTACGGAAGAAAAAGTTGGAGCTGGCTGAGGAGCAGGTATTGAAAACAGACAACTGCAGCTCTTCAGTTCAGCACGTGCCATAGTGCCAGGCTTCTCCCTCTTGTTAAATCCTGGGAAACAAAGACACACAGAGCTCCACGGTCCTCCACATCCTTACCCTTAGGGATCAAAGTGCTTACTGTGTCATGGTATAAAGAGAAAGGGGGGGAGAAAGAAAAAACAAGAGAAGAAACAACATTTTGTGCATGAATATGAATGCAAAAACGAGATTCTTGGAGCTTGGAGGAAGGCCTGTTGAGATGGCATGGGTAACTCTAAGAGTAACTCTTGAACTGGGCCTTAAAGGATTAATGATACATTTTTACTAGAGCTTTACAAACTGTAAAGATAGAGTGCACTGCCAAGGGAAGCTGCTGAGACACTCTCCTTGAACAATTAACAACCTGTTATTAGAATGGATCAGTCAGGGCAGCCACGCAGCACGTCTGAGTGGTGACACCATGGTGAACCTAAGTGAACGCCTCTGTCCACGCTCTCCACCCAGTTAGTGCAGGGCACAGTCCACGCAGCTGACCAGGGAGCCCCAGTTCCGACAGAGCAGGCTAATCTTCATGCTTGTTTCATTGTTTACAAAGCACATTAACATTTGTTATTTCATTAAATCTTACAATATGGGCAATAGATATTGCTGCCTCCTTTCTTAAAAGATAAGGAAGTGAGGTTTAAAATATCTACTTCTACCTACTTTCAAAGTTTATAATGGAAGCTATGGTTTTCCCAGGAGCCATGTACGAATGTGAGCATTGGACCATAGAGAAGTTTGAGGGTCAAAGAACAGATCCTTTCAAATTGCAGTGCTAGAGAAGACTCTTGGAAGAGTCCCTTGGACTGCAAGGAGATCAACCAGTCCATCCTAAAGGAAATCAGTCCTGAATATTCACTGGAAGGACTGATGCTAAAGTTGAAGCTCCAATTCTTTGGCCACCTATGTGAAGAGCCAACTCACTGGAACAGACTCTGATGCTGGGAAAGACTGAGAGCAGGAGGAGAAGGAGATGACAGAGGATGAGGTGGTTGGATGGCATCAGTGACTCAATGGACATGAGTCTGAGCAAACTCCAGGAGATAATAAAGGATAGGGAAGCCTGGAGTGCTGCAGTCCATGGGGTTGCAAAGAGTCAGACACGACTTAGCAACTGAACAACAGCAACATCCATGGAGAAGTTGTGCCCAACTTTTCTGACATCAAGTCACACAGTCATCTTTTTCAAACCTACCATTTTCATTAGCTGATACATTTCATTAGGAGAGGACGCATATGCCTAGAACCATAATCCTTAAGACTTTGTGGTCTGTTCATTAAACCAGAAGGGAAAGCAAAATCCACAGGTAGAAACCCAGAAGGTTTGA
This sequence comes from Neotragus moschatus, assembly GCA_006410615.1. Lineage (NCBI taxonomy): Eukaryota > Metazoa > Chordata > Mammalia > Artiodactyla > Bovidae > Neotragus > Neotragus moschatus. Next base: position 585,874 of record SJYA01003201.1, on the reverse strand, counting down.
TGGATGTGTTGCTGAGTGAATTAAGATTTCTCCTGATTTTCTCCACTTTCTCAGTGAAATAAGAATCAAGGACATTATTCAGTATAAAGACAAAGAGAAACAGTACCTGTTCCAGAAGAGAGAAATAGGTGTGAAATAGTAAACCAGGATGGTGGGAGAGTGAATTGACTAGCCAAATGTAGTTGCAAGACTGACAGGCAGTAAGTTGAAACCACATAAGGCTGATGATCACAAATTAAAGTAAAACCAACCAGTATCACTCTATGTTTACTCCAGCCTTATTCAGCAGTTCAGGGGCATGTATTAAGTGGGAGAAATTGGGATTAACAAACCTGGAGTCATGTCTGGGAAGTTATGGTGGCAGGAATGATGTACAGGGGAAAATTAAGATGTGCCAATGAGTGATTATAAAGTTGAACTCGAAATATAGGTTAAATAAAATAGAAACAAAGACTTGAGAAGGATAATGGACATTAAAAGATAGGTAAGATCATGAGTTGTTGGTCCTCACAGAGTCAAAGAATAATTAGAGCTGGGCATACTAAAGGAATACAACTAAAAAGACAGAAGATATCAATTATTTAGTTGCTAAGCTATGTCCGACTCTTCGTAACCCTACAGATTGGAGCCTACCAGGCTCCTCTGTCCATGAGATTTTCCAGACAAGAGTACTAGAGTAGATTACCATTTCCTTCTCCAGGGGAATCTTCCGGACCTAGCAGCTCAATCTGTGTCTCCTGCACTGGCAGGTGGGTTCTTTACCAGCGACCGACCAGGAAGTCCAGGAGGTATCAGAGGTCCTGGCAAATTAGCAGGTACTAAATGCTATATTTTATGAATGAATTAGCCATAAATTTCTCCTAAAATACACCCACCAGGCTCCTCCATCCGTGGGATTCTCCAGCCAAAAATACCGAAGTGGGTTGCCATTTCCTTCTCCAGGGGATCTTCCCAACCCAGGGATTGAACCCAGGTCTCCCACATTGCAGGCAGATGCTTTAACCTCTAAGCCACCAGGGAAGCCCTAAAATGCCAGAGGTTGGACCAAATGATCTATTATACTTTATGCTAAATTGCAAGAAAGATTTCTAAGGAAGGTTTCTCATTTCACTTAGGAAGAAAATATGTTTTGTAATATTTTTATATGTGACTTTATCAGGGGTAGATTATTAAATGCAAAGAAGCCTGAAAAAGTCTCTAATATTGACATTTACATTATGCAATTTAAATAAAATTGAATTTCTCACATTATTTTACATTTCTACTTTTGATTATCTCTCTAAAGAATCTATTGCACTTGGATTGGAGAGCTATAGTTCTTCTCCCCCTTAGTCAACCAAGACTGGGGCTACTGATGAGGATGGTACAAAGATACATCATGTAAAAAAAAATTATAGGCTATGAGGATATTTAACCTGAAACCAAACGAGAAAATACAACAGTGCTAAGATACTAAAGGAAAGCTTGTATAGAACAAGGCCTTAATGTTTAAAAGCTTAGGCTCTGGAATCTTCAGACCTAGATTTGAAATCCAGCTTTGCAACTTAGACAAGTTACTTATCTTTCTAACAATCATTTTCTTCCTTTATAAAGCATGGCCAAGGAAGCCGTTTATAAGGTTGCTGAGAACTGTTGTTTGATTATGTGAACATTAAGATCCACTTCAAATCCACAATGCTTTGATACATTGGGTACAAAATTTTTGTTTTGAGACTAAAGCCTATTTCCTTTCACAGAGAGATACTGTCTTTCAAACAGACCCGGCCGAGAGGAACCACCCCGCGTCCAAGAGACAGCGGCAGAGAGTCCCGGGCTGTGACGGCGCAGGAACGGCTGAGAGGAGATACCCTACTTCCGAGGTCAGGGGCAGCGGACGAGAGTGCCAGGCTGCAACGGCGCGGGAACAGCTGAGAGGAGCCACGCCACTTCCGAGGTCAGGGGCAGCGGCCAAGAGTACCAGGCTGTGACGGCGCGGGAACAGCTGAGAGGAGCCACGCCATGTCCGAGGTCAGGGTCGGGGGCTGGGAAGAACCACCCCGTGTCCGAGGTCAGGGGCAGTGACCGGGAAGAGCCACCTCACGTCCGAGGCCAGGGTCTGGGGGCCGGGAGGGCCACCCTACGTCTGAGGCCAGGGTCGGGGGCTGGGAAGAGCCACTGATTGACTAGCACTCAGCACGGGTGGCTGCGACGTCNCTGGCAGACTAGACTGCTTCTGGGATTAGGACACTAATCCTTCCATGACTGCAAGATTCCATGTGCTGAGAGCAGGGCCAACATTCAGCAAAACTTTCAGACAGGTGAAACCAACCTTTAGATTTACACTGTCAAGTAAGATTCCAACAACTTGCTTTTTAAATGCTTTTACTAATGTCTTATATTTTTAAATGCATTTATAAAAGGAATAGATTCCTATCAATTGATACCAGAGCTTGCTGAAAGCTTTCTCATCATTTCAGCACAAGTTGAATACATGTCATTGTACATCAAAAGCAGGCTCTCCATTCCATTAGTGGAAGGAGTTAGAGCAGAAATGGCAGGGGTCAGAAAGAACCACTCGTTTCTATCAGATTTGTTCGGCACGGAGAAGACGTCATTTGTGAGACTAAGGTCAGGAAAGTCAAGGTGTTACATGCCATCCAGCACTAGATAGCCAAAAAAAAAAGAAAAAAAAAGAATATCAAACAAGTATAACAGGAATGGATGCATTGTAATCAAGACCAAGGATCTTTGAATTTAGAGCCATTTAAATTTGAATTCTGGAGTTACTCAGTAACTTACTCTGGTAAGTTACTCAGTTCCTTGAATTCTGGAGTTGACGACTTTAGGTAAGTTACTCAGTTCCCTTATCTGCAACATGGATGTAATCGTAGCAAGTGCTTCATAAAGACCTCATGATTATTAAGTATGATAATGTAGTAAGTGTCTAAGTTATGTGCTTGAGACTTAGGAAGTGGTCAATAAACTATTATCAAGGGTAATGACAGATGTCTGCAGTGATCATTTGGCAGAAGTGCTGTACAGCTAATCTACCAGGTGTCTGAATGCTTGATCTACATGGTTATCGTGAACATTCCTTTAATTTAAATGTTTTTGCTCACCCTACACACCTAGCATCCTGCTAGGCATCGGGGCTTTAAAAGTAAAAGCTCTACTGCCTGTCTTTAAAAACTTACAGACTACTAAAGAGAGAAATAAGGAGACAGCAGGGAAGCAAAATGTGCTATGGAATCATAAAGCACAGATATTACCAAAGACTAGGAACATGAAGCGCAAATGGTTGGAGAAGACTTTCAGGATTTCACTGCCTGGAACAGCATTGTAATGTNCTGTCTTTAAAAACTTACAGACTACTAAAGAGAGAAATAAGGAGACAGCAGGGAAGCAAAACGTGCTATGGAATCATAAAGCACAGATATTACCAAAGACTAGGAACATGAAGCGCAAATGGTTGGAGAAGACTTTCAGGATTTCACTGCCTGGAACAGCATTGTAATGTGAGAAAACAGTAAATGAAAAGCCATAGCAACGTGAGAAACCCAGCACGGGAGAACACGGAGAAACCGCAGCATGGCTGACAAAGAATATGATTTAGAATTAAGGGACCTGGTTTCCATGGCTTGACTATGCCAACATCCCTGTGGGACCAAGTAAATTTACATAACTCTTTGAAGCCTCAATCGACTGATCTGTATAATGGGCTTTAAAAGATCAACTTCCTAGCATGGTTGTAAGGCTTAAATGAGATCATACATTTTACTCCAGAAATATATCTCTTTTTATACTCACCATTTGCAAACTAGCATAAGTATGAACTGATGTCCTCTTTGTTGGACTCTAGCCATTAACTCTAACTCTTCCGTGCATCCAGTTGGACCCTTGCTTCTAACTAATTCCCTATCATGCAGGAAGAAGAGTCTTTCAAAATAAATATCAGAGTTACACTGTCATTGTTGTTCAGTCGCCCAGTTGTGTCTGACTCTTTGTGGCCCCATGGACTGTAGTGTGTCCGGCTTCCCTGTCTTTCACCAACTCCTGGAGCTTGCTCAAACTCGTGTCCATTGAGTCGGTGATGTCATCCAACCATCTCATCCTCTGTCATCTCCTTCTCCTCCTGCCTTCAATCTTCCCCAGCATCAGGGTCTTTTCTAATGAGTCGGTTCTTCACATTACGTGGCCAAAGTATTTCATTAAAAAAACCCAAATGACTTCCTAGTGAAGTCGCTCAGTCATGTCCAACTCTTTGTGACCCCATGGACTGTAGCCTGCCAAGCTCTTCCGTCCATGGGATTTTCCAAGCAAGAATACTGGAGTGGGTTGCCATTTCCTTCTGCAGGAAATGGCATCTTCCTAACCCAGGGGTTGCACCCAGGTCTCCTGCATTGCAGGCAGACTCCTTACTGTCTGAGCCACCAGGGAAGTAATGACGCCCTATTGCCCCTCAAACCAAATTATTAACGGTGAGTTCACTGGTTTTGCATGCTTTGTTCCCTGTCATGCTGAAGCCCCTTTCATGAACTCCCTTTCCCCATTCTCTTTGTTCTAGCCACTCCAGCCTTCTTTGAGTTCACACATATCCATTTCCCCTCCAACTCTGTACTTTGCATATTACTTCTACATCGCACTCCTATACCTCCCACTCTGCCTACACAATTTCTAATCATTCTTCAGCTCTTGTATTAAATGTACCTTCCCCATCCTCTCTGATTAGTCACATGCCCTGTCACAGAGTCTCCTAGGACTTGCAACCAAAAGAAATGAAACTTTTCATTTGCTTGAGTGATAACATTATCTCGCCACCAAACTCCCAAGACTGCAACTCTAAGAGGGAAGGGAATGTACTTGCTGTTGCTTGACCTGTACGACTAGTGTTGTTTGCTTGTCAATGGATACCTCTGCTAAGTATAATGCCAAGTATACAGTAGGCATTCAGGAAGTAATTTCTGATTAGATGAATAATGAGAACTCCAAATCCAGTGATCGATCACATAGCTGGTAATGAATGGATGGGTGGGGTTTTGTTACTATTATTGTTCTGCTGTTATTTCATGTTTAGGTTTTTTATGAATACCAAAAATGTGAGCCAATGAAGGCAGAAAAATAATGCCTGGGGAACTAGGACAGGAATAGATAATGGAGCATCTTGTATACCTTGCTAAGTAATATGGGTTTTATCCAGGGGTGTAAGAGAAAGCAATTAGGGGTTAAAGAAGACTGTTGTGAGTAGATTAGTGTTTAAGAACTTTCTCTGCTCAGAGTACAAAACTGCTTGGAAGTACAAAGAGAAGGCAGGGGAGTGATTTAGGAGTCTCCTATGTCATCAAAGTAAGAGTAGAAGCTGCTGAACAAGGTGGATCCTGTTTCTCAATTCTCCAGTCTACCTAGATTCACTGATGTGGATGGCTAAAGCAGCAATCCCTAATCAATTACACCATTACCTACAATAGTAAAGGATCTATACTTCAAATAAACAAAAGCAGTCCTAGGATCATTCAGAAAACAGAATTCCATACTTTAGTATGACCAGTACATACTCAGAAAATACTTATCTTTTAATTCTGCTATTAAATACAGAATAAAATTATGTTTTTCTTTCTGTTGAGTCTTGATTTAAAAGGAATCTATAGAAAAATAGTACTGTATAGAAGTACTAAGAGAAGAAGAATTCTCTTTCGGTCAAAATTTATTCTTTGATATTCTATGTTGCAAAAAAGGCTTACCTAGCGCTGATAAGTAAACAAATATTTATTACTTAAGCTGTTGTTACTAAAATAAGAGCTAATGGCCAGCTGGATAATTTTGCAAATGTTCCAAGTAAAATTAAATTTGACTATGCTGAGATTTCTATCTTAAGTTCATAAGTAACACGTTTTCTCTTTTATTTCTGTCCATTATATGTGAATAAACAAGAACTATTTTCTGGTAAAACTGTTCTACTATACAGTCTATATTCAAACATCTAAATGTTAATCCTCAAGGCTATGGCTGTGTAGACATCAAGACTGCAAAAGATTTATTTCTGACCATAGCAGATACTTTGAACTAAGGCTAGAGTAGACATGATCATTCATAAATAGCTAGACTTTTCAGTGGTAACTGAACTCAAAAGCATAATAGTTTTCTTGTTATTGTTTTAATTCTAAACTTAAATGCTCTAGTTTCACACAGTAAAACTTTCACTGTCACATTTGATGCTGGAGAAAATAGTTTGACCTATTCCATTCTCTTGTATTTCCTAGTTTAAGTTTAAAGATGTCTCATTTTATTTCTGATTCAAACTCNGTTTTAATTCTAAACTTAAATGCTCTAGTTTCACACAGTAAAACTTTCACTGTCACATTTGATGCTGGAGAAAATAGTTTGACCTATTCCATTCTCTTGTATTTCCTAGTTTAAGTTTAAAGATGTCTCATTTTATTTCTGATTCAAACTCCAGACATATTTTGTTTCTCTACATTATACAGTGAATTATGATTTGCAGCTGTTCACATATAAGCAAGGGTTTCAGTAAAAGCAATCAAGAGAAAGTACACTTAGAGGACAGAAGGAATAAATGTGCACAGGTTAAGCCTGCTGCACTTTCATTTGCTTCTGGTATTTCTTTGTTTCCCAATTAAAGACACTGGCATATACTTTTTAAGTAAGTGACAAAGGATACCTCCGTACTTATCAGTAATGAACAGTCTAAACTGTCTTTAGCCCTATCATTAAAACACTGTAGAGAAGAGACTGTCAACAACTAATCTCCCTTACGCATCTTTTCTTCTTTGCAGCCCTCAATCAAAAGCAAATTACAAACAAGAGCTAAAATTTTAGAGGATAATCTCAGTGTTAATAATTCATTTTATAAACTTGAAATCAAACTAATTCATCAACAGAAAGGTAAACTGACATGTTAGCATACAAGATGAAAGACACTAAATTGTAAATCAAATAATTACTGTCTTTATTCTTAACTCTTTTCATTCCTTTATATTTGACTTTTCAAGCTGAATGAACTAACTTTAATTCTGAAAATTCAAGAGTGAAGAATTAGATTATATATGGCCTCATTTTTATTACTAATTAACCTAAGCTTCCTTGAATGAGAAAGAGCAGTCCATTAAGAAAACTATAAGCCTGGAGAAATGCAAGAAGTTACCCAAACTCATGTAACTTAATAGGTAACAAAACTAGGACTCANACTCTTTTCATTCCTTTATATTTGACTTTTCAAGCTGAATGAACTAACTTTAATTCTGAAAATTCAAGAGTGAAGAATTAGATTATATATGGCCTCATTTTTATTACTAATTAACCTAAGCTTCCTTGAATGAGAAAGAGCAGTCCATTAAGAAAACTATAAGCCTGGAGAAATGCAAGAAGTTACCCAAACTCATGTAACTTAATAGGTAACAAAACTAGGACTCAAACCACAGCCATTGTGTGTGAAATGATGCATGTGTTAATTAACTAAATCAAAGGAATCCTTTCACAGTGTATATGTATATCAAATCAGCATGATATACACTTCAACTCTCTTATCATTTTAATTGTCAATTATACTTTCATGCATTGGAGGAAGAAATGGCAACCCATTCCAGTGTTCTTGCCTGGACAATCACAGGGATGGCGGAGCCTGGTGGGCTGCCGTCTATGGAGTCGCACAGAGTCAGACATGACTGAAGCAAATCAGCAGCAGCAGCAGCATACTTCAACAAAGCTTGGAAAAAACATAGCCATTGTATTCACTGGTAACAATAAGACAGATGTAAAATTGTAGAGACTACCAAGAGTGCAAAAGACCTAAGCAAAAACAATTATCCTCTCTAAGCCATGCAGGCTTCCCTAGTGGTGCAGTTGATAAAGAATCTGCCTGCAATGCAGGACACCCAGGGTTCGATCCCTGGGTCGGGAAGATCCCCTGGAGAAGGAAATGGCAACCCACTCAGCACTCTTGACTGTAGAATTCCATGATCAGAGGAGCCAGGCAGACTACAGACCATGGGATCGCAAAGAGTCATACACAACTGAGGGACTTTTACTTTCAAGCCATGAAAATCTGCAAACTAAAACATACACCAAGCAATTAGTTATAACTCTCTCTATATACAAACCCAAGACATATCACATATATCTGTACCCTTATATGCATGCATATATTAAGGTAACAACAAATTTCTTTTTAAAACTCAAATCTCAGAATTATAAAATACAAAAATGTTTTCACATCTTTAGCAACAGAAAACTTCTTAAAATATGGAATGTAACTGTATTAAACTGTGAATGTTATTTTGAGAAAAGCAGTTCTACCTGTAAGGATGTCCAGGGCTTACAGACATCTTAAGATGGCTTTGACATGTATTACTACTCCTGTTTAAAAATTCAGAGCTACTGGGAGTACACCATATCATAGTTCACGCCATGATCCAAAACCGAAAGTGATGACTTGAGGATAACTTGGAATCAGCTGAAGGAGGACCAAGATTGAAGACAGGAAGAGAGAGGAGGAAAGAAAATGCAAGGCTAACCAAAGGAAGCACATTCTTAGATTTGAGAGGGGATCAGTTGTTAGGGATTGAGGTCAGTACTGGGCGAATAGTTTAAAACTTTTTTGTACCTCAAGATCACAAACCATTAGATTTTTTATAGTGAAAATAGGCTCACAGAGAACTTTCCCTTAAACTTGCAAAGTGACTATGTGAAGGAACCAGAATTTGGACAGATCTGATTCCGAAGTCCAAGATTTTCCCTCAACTCCACTACCCTAGGAAGAGAACTCAGAGAAACTATGAAACTTGCCCAAATCTCACAGTAAATCCAAAGTGAGAGGAAGTACAAAATAGACATAACTGAGTCTCAAAATTCTTTATTAGAGCATTTATACTCACATTTTTCCTCTAGACCCTAAAAAGCTAAGTTATGTGACAGAAAAATTTTAAATTTTAAATGCCCAAGGATCATAGAATTAAGAAGTTATGATGGACAACAGCAATTGCCTTGAGTAACAGTTCTTAGCCTAAGGTCAATAGAGATGTATGAGCTTTAGGGAAGTATGGGATTATTGAAACTCTACATAGATATATTTCATAAGATTTGTACACCTCTGGCATGAAAATTCCATGGTATCATCAAATGGGGTTTTGACTGAAGACATTTAAGAACCGTCATATGAAATAGCAGCAGCATATAAAACAAACAAACCTTTATGGATAAACTGGAGGCACTGAGAGCTAAAGTGACTTCTGGTGACAGAGCAGCTGGACACTGGAAGAACAGTGCTAAAGCACAGGTCTCTTCCTTCCAATTCCAATACCCTTTCCTATATTATAGGGTTACATGTAATAACCCACAACTCGAAGCTGGTATCCGCAGAAGATGATACGTTAATATGAGAAAATGAGAAGACTCAGTGGTGTTAAGGATTCCTAGAGTGATCCTTTCTTTCTTTGTCCCTCCTTTCTTTGCTTCTCAGGAAGCTAATAACAAAATGTGTGTTCAGTTTCACATGGTTCAATGTGTAGAGAGAAACAATATCTTCTGCTTTATAAATTATGGTGCAGGCTAACTATGGCCGTTTTCTAAGAAAACTCAATGACTTAGAACCTGCTAACCTCCGTAAACAAAACCTCAGTATGCTGTAATGAAGGTTCATGGTGCCTCTCCTCAGTTTTCCTAATCTATTAGTCTTTTTCCTCATTTTAAAGCTCCTGTGATCCTTCATTAGCTTTATTTTCAGTAGTTTACAGTCAGGTTTCTTATCTTATTGTTATGTTATGCTGCTGCTGGCTGAGTCGCATCAGTCGTGTCCGACTCTGTGTGACCCCATAGATGGTAGCCCACCAGGCTCCCCCGCCCCTGGGATTCTCCAGGCAAGAACACTGGAGTGGGTTGCCATTTCCTTCTCCAATGCATGAGAGTGAGAAGTGAAAGTGAAGTTGCTCAGTCGTGTCCGACTCTTAGGGACCCCATGGACTGCAGCCCACCAGGCTTCTCCGCCCATGGGATTTTCCAGGCAAGAGTACTGGAGTGGGCTGCCATTGCCTTCTCCGTGTTATGTTATAGTGCAATGTTATTCTGGATGTTTGTTTTTGAGGAAAGAGGGATGAAAAAAGCAATTTTAAAAGACATATAGTCATGAAGGTCTTCAGGCTAACACAGTCATAGATTCTATTGGAATAACTTAAAGGAGAGATGACATCCCCATTATCAATTCAGTGGTGTTGAGTATCGCTGAATTGCAAAGAAATTGGCAGGAGCTGCTTAGTTTGTTCACGTGTAAAAATTAATCCTAAGTCATCAGTGAAAACTAAAACTTTACACACCACTTTTCAGTCATGATGACGTCCCAGTGCTGATGACTTGAACTTTGCAACACACTTTCAAAGGATACTAGAAAGCACTAGAAAAAGCACGATTTTCCACTGTTGCTCCCACCACCAACACTACCACCAGAGCAGCAACAGCAGACCCAGCATCTTACTGTCGCCCAGTCTGCTAAATGTATTGTATACATCATTCTACGTCATATTCATGGCACTGCTATCACTTTGATGCTATCACTCCTATTAATACATATATAACAACACTGCCATTCCATAGATATTTTCATAGATGAGGAAAGTGTTAGTCAGTCTGTCATGTCTGGCTCTCTGCGACCCCATGGACTGTAGCCCACCAGGCTCCTCTGTCCAAGGGATTCTCCAGGCAAGAAGACTGGAGGTGCCTGCCTTTCCCTTCTCCAGATAGATGAGGAAACTTGCATTTAATGAGATTAAATGATTAGTCCCTTCTCACATAACTAGTAAGGCACAGAGTCTGGATTTGATTTCAAATTACTTTGATTCCAAAGTTAGCTCTATTAATCACCAAGTTATTTTTTTCTTCCATATTCCATGCATGATAGCAATAATGCACAGGTTAATAAATGTGATTTTCATATTGATTAGAAAAGACAAAAGGGAGGGAGGAAGGAAGACAGAGTATCATAAATTGTAAGTAAGTAAGGCGGGACATCTATGATCAAAGGAGAAACAAAGAGCAGAGGAAGAATAGACTTTTATTGCAACAGAATTTGGGGCAAAAAAAGAAATATGCCTACAAATAATGCTTGCAATTGAATATATGTAGCAGTAGCAGGAATCTAATAGACTGGCTCCCATTCTTTAGGTCAGAGAATTCAGATCCAACCAAAGAGCCCTGGCATCAAATTACCATAAGCGAAGTCTGGACCATTTAACCTAGCATGCTAAGAGAATTAAAATTGGTTATTCTGCTTATTGCAAATTTGGGACCTATTTGGTACAATCTATGACAAAGGAACCTAGTGGGCTACAGTCCATGGGGGTCACAAGAGTTGGACATGATTTAGTGACTAGTCCACCATAACCATGGTAACTGGAAAGCTATAAGTGCCTTCTAATTCCACCTTGAGTATGTACAGAATCCTATCTCCAGGGCTAGGTCTAAAAAGAAGCAAAAGCTGCTACTGCAAAGAAGCTTCTGAAAACCCACAACCTAATATTCAAAACAAAGAAGCGCGTAGGAGACAAGCTCTCAAAGCATGCATGCAACTGAACAGAACTGAAGACCCTACATAGACAAAACATTAAAATTTTAAAAAGCCTTCAGTGCATCAGCAAGCCAGTCAGCCCAAGTGGTCAAACAGCTAGAGAGCAATGCTCAAGAACAACTCTAAGAAATCATTCCACACTGCTTGAATAATTTCTCAAATTCATCTGGTGTTCAATTATTCGCCAAAGCACGGAGAACTTGTTTGCTATTACAGATGGTGGAGAATTTCTAGTTTGCATAAAAATCAACATCTCATGAAACCTTGGGGGTGGGGGAACATATGTTTGCAGATGATTACCCAAAGATAGCATCAGAAAATTCATTATTCATTAGCTTCATCAATACAAATGTAATATGATTCATTCTCCATATTTCAGTGAATCTAAGTCCCTATGGACCAAGTTGCTACATACAGTTTTATTTCCCTTTTCAATTCAGATCAGATCAGTCTTTAGGATGACATGTGTGTTCGCCTTATGTGAGAGTTTTGTAAATGTGGTAAGATAAACAAAAAACATAAGTAAAACAGCTACTTGTTATTTCTCTATGCTTGTCAATAGCTATTATAGGAATACCAGACCNGTCGCAAAGAGTCAGACACGACTGAGCGACTGAACTGAACTGATCACAGGGAAAATATTTAGGCTCTCCTCATCTACGTTCCTGCCATGGCCCAAGGGAAAAACATCCACAAACACTTCCATCTTCTGGGGATAGTAGAAGGAAATATCTCTGTCTCTAACTTCTTTTATTTTGAAAAATAGCACCGAGAGAGAGAGGGCAGAACCCTGCATGTGACGCCTGAATAAAGCTGATTTATGGGCCCCTGCACTGACGTTATGGGCATCATATTTTGGTCAGGATACTAGTGAAGAGAGTGACTAATAAAAATCAGGCTGCAAAATCCCAACTCAGTCCCCCAGTAACACAAAATATTCTGAAGTGTTTGCAAATCTTTACCTATGAGGGCAGAATTACCCATACACTACTTTCAAGCAGGACTCCTTCAGCTTCTGGTTGCAGCAATAGCTGTAAACTGTGAGGACTTCTCATCATACCATGCCAGCATCCTTTTCACAATTAAGAGTTTAGCCCAGTGTCATTTCTACTGACACATGGTTTTTATACACAACTAAATTTAATGTCCTTCTTCTGTAATCCTTCAGCAATTGTAACCCTTTCACAGAACTTATCACAACCTGCCAGATGGTTATTGAAATTATCTGAGTATGTGCTTTGGTCTAGAATGAGTATGTCTAGTGAGTAGAGGTGATATAACATGCTTGTAGAATTGCTCAGTCCTTTCAAAGTATAGTATATATGAAAGGTATGGACCGATTTCAATTTGTCAGGCTAAATACATTTTTATCCTAGGTCAGGAAAGACACAGTGGCCAACTTTTAGTAAAGCAGGTCTTCTACAGAACACATTCATTAGCATAGTCACTCATAACATTCCTGACCACAACCATCTACCCACATATGAGTGCATGTGTGCCTCCAGCATACAAACACAAGCACTCCGACACACACCCACACACAGCCCTACAGACATCTTTCCTTATCATCTCACAGTATTTGCTAGTAACTCAACCTCTATTTCTTAATCAAAAATTTAGCCTGCTTCAGGAGAGAAAATTGCAAAGGTCATAGACCATTTCTGTGATACGGTTTCACAACACGTGGTAGAAAAAAACGATTTGTACCCCTGGTCAACAATGCTGCCATATGATAAGAGCACCAGGAAAAGTTTCCTAAGCTGATATAAACCTGTCTTATAAGCGATTGCCTACATTCATTTCTCCTGCAAACAGGGCTACAGCTTCTTCTGTGCTTTAGTGACTCTTGAATACCCGGTCCTGGTTCCGCCAACTTTCTACGAGCAGAGGATCCGCCGCAGGTGCTCACTCAGGAGACCTGTGCCCCTTCGCCTTTCACCAAGGCTGACTCAGTGTGGCCAGTGCCTTGTGAAGGACTATTTCCTGTTGCTCATGTCAATCAGTCAAATCACACAAAACACAGTATAACATGATTCAGCGAGGGAGGACATGGGAAAAAGGGAACCTTTACACTATTGGAGGGAATGTAAACTTGTATAGCCACGGTTGAAAACAGTATGGAGGTTTCTCAAAAAACTATTGTATGACCCAGGAATTCCACTCCCAGGTATACACTTAAAAAAAAGAAAACGCTAATTTGAAAAGATATGTGAACCTCAATGTTCACAGCAGCTTTATTTAGAATTGCCAAGATGTAAAAGCAACCTAAGTGTCTATAGGCAGACGAATGGATCAAGAAGATATGTGTATATGGAATGCTACTAAGCCATAAAAAGGAATGAAATTTTGCAACATGGATGAAGTTGGAGAGCATCACGCTACATGAATTAAGTCAGACAGGGAAAGATAAATACAGTGTCATATCCTTTATAAGTGGAATCTAAAAAATACAACAAACTAGTCAATATAACAAAAAAGGAGACGCACAGATACAGAGAAGAAATGAGTTGTTACAGTGAGGGAGGGAGGGGCAATACACGGGTCAGGGAGTGGAAGAAACTGTGGGTGTTAGATAGGCTACAACACGGAGACTATATCAAGCAGCTTGTAATAACTGTAAGTGGAGTGTGTCGTTTCTGATCAGTTACTGAGTCACGCCCAATGCTTTCACAAACCCATGGACTGTAGCCACCAGGCCCCTCTGTCCATGGAATTTCCCAGGCAAGAATACTGGAGTGGATTGCCATTTCCTTCTCCAGGGGATCGTCCCCACCCAGGGATCAAACCTGCAGCTTCTACACTGGCAGGCAGTTACCACTGAGACAGTACAGCCTTCAAAATTGTAAAGAAAAAAAATAAAGATTACTATAGACTTCTCTGAAAAGTAAAATGAAACAATAGCGAATGAATCATAGAACTAGGTGTCAAAAGACTTGGGTATTTTAATAACATTCCATACCTTAATAATCATTTGCACTTCGACTGGCCACTCAGCTTGTCTAAACCTCAAATTCCTTATGGGTTAAATCAGCACCATTCTAAAGTTCCATAGATTTACTTCATGAGATTGCTACACTACACAATTTTGTAAACTTTATTATACAAAAGTCAGTGAGCAGATCATATAAAACTTGACAAAAGACAGTAATATACCATATACCACTCACATGTGGAGTCTAAAATATGATAAAATTGACATATCTCTGAAACAAAAACAGACACACAGACATAGAGAACAGACCTGTGGTCCCCAGGAGGGAGAGGTGGGAGGTGAGGGAAAGAGCGGGAGTTCGGGGTTAGCAGAGGCAAACTGCTACATACAGGATGGGTGAACAACAAGGTCTTACTGTCTAGCGCAGGGAACTCCCTTCAACATTCTGTGTTCAACCATAAAGGAAAAGGATATAAAAATGTATGCATGTATAACGGAGCCACTNAGACACACAGACATAGAGAACAGACCTGTGGTCCCCAGGAGGGAGAGGTGGGAGGTGAGGGAAAGAGCGGGAGTTCGGGGTTAGCAGAGGCAAACTGCTACATACAGGATGGGTGAACAACAAGGTCTTACTGTCTAGCGCAGGGAACTCCCTTCAACATTCTGTGTTCAACCATAAAGGAAAAGGATATAAAAATGTATGCATGTATAACGGAGCCACTTTGCTGTGCAGCAGAAATTAACACAACGTTGTAAATCAACTCTCCCTCAGTAAATTTTTTTTTTTTTTTTAAAGAACATAGATACTTCGGAACACCAGGATAACAACACTGGTGATAAGCCTGGGAGAATCATTCAGAATGAAAAGTACAAGATACATCGGATAGGCCGCTATCGCATTCCTTTTGTCTCCCTCCACTGTGACGTAACTCATGACGTCACGTGGGTGCCAGCTCTGAGGGACTGGGATGTCCGTTGATCTGACTGTACTTCTTCCTGCCACTCAGTGCTCAGGTCTGAAAAGAAGTCAATGGGGCCCCACTGGCAGGACTTAGAAGGTATATTCCGTAGGTTACATTTAGAGGTGGTTACTCGTGGGCAAACAAATTGTTTCTGAATATGAGTCTGCCCTCATGTGGATATTTCAGAGCTTAATTCTGCATCAGGCAACTGCCAGTTCATTTTTCCCCTTGAAAATATTAAATAGAGGATAGGCAAATACTTTTTCTGTGTATTTTTTAAGAGCAAAGATAAGCACTAACAGCCATTTCCTAAGTATAAAATATTAAGTACTCTGGAAGGTATTCATTGAACTTCCCATTAGAATAGCTTCCTGACAGGATAAAAGTTTTTTGACTGAAAATAGCTTCATAAGCTCTCATTAAAACTTGGAGTGTGACTCCACAGACTAGCTTGGAAGAACACTAAGCAGCATCTGGTCGTCCTCACCTTGAATCTATCAATACTAACAGTGTGATTTAAGGAGCATGTCATTTAATCTCACTGCCTTCATTTTTCTCTGAAATAAAAGGCATGACATGTTTGTAACTGAGGTCATCTAAAAGTGATCTAATGAGGCTTATAATAAAAGGAGCAGATTGCTGAAACGGAACAATCAAAACTCAGTTACAAGGAAAAAGAACTAAAGGTATCAATCATCTAAGGGAAAATAACAGAATATTTAAAAATTTATTTTAGCACTGAGTTCCATGAAAGTTTAGGTAAAAAGAAAAAATCTTTATCTCTCTTTTTCTCACCATTATTTATATATTATATACTATATTCATATACTTATATACTTATACATAACATAAACCATGTTATATAACATGATATATACTATGTTACATTTATTATATATATGTATATTTATATGTTATATCTTAGAAAGATAATGATTTTTCCATATAGATATATTTTCATAAAATTTGTTCCAGTCAAAATTTTTTCCTCCTGATTTTCCTTTATACAAAACTGTGAACAATATTTATACTGTCCTTAAAGATACTCTTTAAGTTTTAATACTTTGAGGGTGTGATATTTGCTGGCCACTGTGAAGTTCTTTACATACCTTCTATAGTCATTTAAATAGCTCTGAAAAGTAGATACTATCCTCTCCATTTCTAGAAAGGAAGAAACCAGCACTTAGATTACAATCAATGAGCTGGGAGAATACAAAGCCATCATGTGGATATTTCCATATCCCTGGGCATAATCAGTAGTAGACATGCTTCTTTTGAGAGGCCGACTCAACAAGGACCATAAGGAGATGTGGAGCACGGATGCAGTTTCCACCTCTAGAAAGGCAGGAGGGTAGAATACTTGAGCATAGTCTGGAACATCCCACCCTGAAGTATTTCTTCCACTCAGGTTTTCACAGGCAAATGGAACGGAATAAGAGCCATCTGCAGACAAACTTCCTGATGAGATTATAAAATGGGGGCATTTTAAATAGCTGGTAGAAAGTAAGGCTCCCTATTTTTACTACAGATATAAGCAGCAAGACTGGCATATGAATAAACACCAAGAAGTCATTCATGTTTTCATGTGGATGACTACACAGAGGTGGATATAGGGAGCGTGAACTTGGTGAGCAGTTGGATCCCTTCCAACTGTAAGATTCAGCCACTGCAGAAGAGACTATACGTAAGAGTAGCCTGTGTTGACTGTACTAACAGTAAAGAGCTCATTAGTGCATTCTGGTTCTAGTAGGAGCCTCAGACCGTCCATGCCAAACGACTGGACTTCTGAGCACGAACAGGGCTCCCACCCGCAAATAATGCACAATGAATAAAAGATCAGTTGACACATCTGTTAATACTATTTTCTCCCTGCAAAATAAACCCTATTGAGAATGTTCTTCATGGGGTAAGCGCATTCAATAAAATTAAAGTTCAAACGAGGCCTAGAAAAATATATGAAAATTGAAAGCCGGCTTTCAGCACAATTCCTCCTCCCACCAGCCCCCACGCTTTCATCTTCCCATGGGTAATAAAAATGCTGTTTACCATTAATCAAATAAATACCATACACCCACTGCTTGACATATATCTCTAATCCTCCCAATAACCTTGCGAGAGAAGAATGAGAATTTCCACTTACAAAGAGGAAGCTGGAATCTGACTGGCCAAAGCAAAAATGTGAGTAATTGGAGACCCAGGATTCCAGGGTGATGATCTCTGTGAGTCTAGCTTGAGAGCTTTAAAATAACAAAGGACTTTCTCTCCTAAGCACTGTCAGGTGCACAGTTGTTACTTGGTATTTTTTTTGAGTACTTAATACTGAATTATTAAGGCCAAGAGGAGCTACCCCAGGCCAGAGGTCAGGGGCAGCTGCCGAGAGGAGCTACCCCGCGCCCGAGGTAAGGAGCAGCGGCTGTGCTTTGCTGGAGCAGCTGTGAAGAGAGACCCTGTGTCCAAGGTAAGAGGAACCCAGGTAAGACAGTAGGCAGTGAGAGAGGGGATCAAGGGACAGACAGACTGAAACTACAGTCACAGACAACTAGCCAATCTGATCACATGGACCAAGCCTTGTCTAACTCAACGAAACTAAGCCATGCTGTGTGGGGCCACCCAAGACGGACGGGTCACAGTGGAGAGGTCTGACAGAATGTGGTCCACTGGAGAAGGGAAAGGGAAACCACTTTAGTATTCTTGCCTTGAGAACCCCATGAACAGTATGAAAAGGCAAAATGATAGGATACTGAAAGCTGAACTCCCCAAGTTGGTAGGTGCCCAATATGCTACAGGAGATCAGTGGAGAAATAACTCCAGAAAGAATGAAAAGGGATGGAGCCAAAGCAAAAACAACACCCAGCTGTGAATGGGACTGGTGATAGAAGCAAGATTCGATGCTGTAAGGAGCAATACTGCATAGGAACCTGGAATGTCAGGTCCATGAATCAAGGCAAATTGGAAGTGGTCAAACAGGAGATGGCAAGAGTGAACATCGACTTTCTAGGAATCAGTGAACTAAGATGGACAATAATGAGTGAATTTAACTCAGATGACCATTATATCTACTACTGTGGGCAGGAATCCCTTAGAAGAAATGGAGTAGCCATCATGGTCAACAAAAGAGTCCAAAATGCAGTACTTGGATGCAATCTCAATAACGACAGAATGATCTCTGTTCATCTCCNAGTGAACTAAGATGGACAATAATGAGTGAATTTAACTCAGATGACCATTATATCTACTACTGTGGGCAGGAATCCCTTAGAAGAAATGGAGTAGCCATCATGGTCAACAAAAGAGTCCAAAATGCAGTACTTGGATGCAATCTCAAAAACAACAGTATGATCTTTGTTTGTTTCTAAGGCAAATCATTCAATAGCACAGTAATTCAAGTTTATACCCCAACCAGTAATGCCGAAGAAGCTGAAGTTGAAAAGTTCTATGAAGATCTACAAGACCTTCTAGAACTAACACCCTAAAAAGATGTCTTTTTCATTATAGGGGACTGGAATGAAAAAGTAGGAAGTCAAGAAACACCTGGAGTAANTGGAATATGACTCAGCCTTTAAAAAGAATACATTTGAATCAGTTCTAATGAGGTAGATGAAACTGGAGCCTATTATACAGAGTGAAGTAAGCCAGAAAAAAAAACACCAATACAGTATACTAACACATATATATGGAATTTAGAAATGTGGTAATGATAACCCTGTATGCTAGACAGCAAAAGAGATACAGATGTATTGAACAGTCTTTTGGACTCTGTGGAAGATGGCGAGAACAGGATGATATGGGAAAATGGCATTGAAACATGAAAATTATCATATGTGAAATGAATCGCCAGTCCAGGTTCGATGCATGATACAGGGTGTTTGGGGCTAGTGCACTGGGATGACCCAGAGGGATGGGATGGGGAGGGAGGAAGGAGGAGGGTTCAGGATGGGGAACACATCTACACCCATGGTGGATTTAAGTCAATGTATGGCAAAACCACTACAATATTGTAAAGTGAAATAAATTAATTGATTTTAAAAAAGTAAGGCAGCAATAATCACATGACCATGCAGACTACTTCAGGATGCATTCTGATAAATGTATTCTTTTATTTAGTCCTTTTTTGCCTCCATTTCCTCATCTGTTAAATGGTAATGATAATTTTACCTAACTCAGAGCATCATTGTAAAGATTAAACAAAATAGAACCACAATTCCTAAAACATAATAAATACTCAGTTTTAGCTACAGTAATGAGATAACAACTACCACCATCCCAGGAGTCTTTTTCTTTACAGTGAAATATGCAGATCTTTATTATACCCTGCAGTGAATTTGGACAACCGTGTATACCAAAGTAACTACTACCCCAAAGTACAGAGCATTTTCATCACCCCAGAAAAGCCCACTGGGGTCAGTAGTGTGTAGGAGGTAGCTCCCTTTCAGACAATTCCAGACATCTCACCTAATTAGGCTTTTTAGTTCCTCTTTGCTCTAATGGCAAAAAAGAAAGAGGAACTGAAGGGCTTTTTGATGAGGCTGAAAGAGAATGAAAAAGCTGGCTTAAAACTCAACATTCAAATAACTAAGATCATGGCACACGGTCCTATAACTTCATAGGAAATAGATGGGGAAATGTGGAAACAGTGGCAGCTTTTATTTTCTTGGGCTCCAAAATCACTTCAGATGGTGACTTCAGCCAAAGACATCTGCTCCTTGGAAGAAAAGCTATGACAAACCTAAATCGCATATTACAAAGCAGAGACATCACTTTGCTGACAAAGGTCCACATAGTCAAAGCTCTTTTTCCANGTGGAAACAGTGGCAGCTTTTATTTTCTTGGGCTCCAAAATCACTTCAGATGGTGACTTCAGCCAAAGACATCTGCTCCTTGGAAGAAAAGCTATGACAAACCTAAATCGCATATTACAAAGCAGAGACATCACTTTGCTGACAAAGGTCCACATAGTCAAAGCTCTTTTTCCAGTAGCCATGTACAGATGTGAGAGTTGGACCATAAACAAGGGTAAGCACCAAATAATGGATGCTTTCAAATTGTGGTGCTGGAGAAGACTCTTGAGAGTTCCTTGGACTGCAAGATCAAACCAGTGAATCCTAAAGGATATTAAACCTGAATGTTCTTTGGAGGGACTGGTGCTGAAGCTGAAGCTCCAATACCTTTGGCCACCTGCTGCAGAAGACTGACTCAATGGAAAAGACCGTGATGCTTGGAAAGATTGACAGCAAGAGGAGAAGGGGGCAACAGAGGATGAGATGGTTGGATGACATCACTGACTCAATGAACATGAGTTTGAGGAAACTCCAGGAGACGGTGAAGGACAGGGAAGCCTGGCATGCTGCAGTCGGTGGGGTTGCAGAGTAGGATATGACTTAGTGACTGAACAACAAATATCCCCTCATCTTGTTAGCTTAAAGTTGGCCATGATGGGAAATCAGCAAATGTTACAAACCATATCCCCCGAGAGCCAGTTTACCAGCTAAATGCTGCTTATGCCCCTTCTCAGTCAATCTACAGTAATCTTAAAGAACAACTCTTTTAAAATATATAAAAAAGACCTTAAGATGTGCTATATCATGTTTCCAAGATAGAGAATCTCAGATCGAGATAGTCCAATTCCAAATTTTATGCTTTCACCTCCTTTCATGCTTCATTAAGACAATAGGACACAGACACAGAATTGCAAAGTGTCATAAAGTATTATAATAATGGGGACAAACACTGCAAAGTTTATGACAGAAAATGGGAAAGAATGGTATACATGGGGTTAAGGAGCCCATGGAGGAAGCAGGACCAAACATGGTTTCAAAGGTGGATGAAACATGATTAGAAGAAGGCCATTCAGTGCAGGTGGACTTAAAAGATAGTCCCACAGGTAACTCACTGAGTTGTAAATATCAAATGTGTACAGGTTGTTGTATATCAGTGATACCTCACTATGACTATTCTTAATAAAGAAGGAATGTGACAAGAGTGGCAATAAAATGTCTGTGTATGGTTAACAGTAGGACTTATGAAGGAGGATGATTCACCATAGAGATGAGGTCTCTACGGTAGGTTAATAACAACCTCATAACTGGTGCACACTTTATATTTTTAAATCTTCAGAATGTATTTTATAGCACCAAAAGCTTTAGTTGAACACAACTTTTATGGAGCCATACATTACGTGCATGCTTATTCAGTCATATCTGATTCTTTTCAACCCTTTGGATTGTAGCCCACCAGGCTCATCTGACCATGGGATTTTTCAGGCAAGAATTCTGGGATAGGTTGTCATTTCCTCCTCCAGGGCATCTTCCCAATCCAGTTATCAAATCTGTGTCTCCTGTGTTTCCTATATTGCAGTCAGATTCTTTACCCACTGAGTCATCAAGGAAGCCAAGGGTCATATATGGGCAGAGAGAAATGCATTGCTTTGCTTCCTAAGAAAGCTAGTATTCAGTTAAATATACTTACATTACCTGAACTTTTTATGCCAGCAATTATTTAAAAATTCACAATCTTGCTGTATTATAAACAGTCAAACATTGAGTTTTAAAAGTAGTTCATACTCTTTTAAAGTTAATACAGGAATTTAATCTTTTTTCTTACTTCTGGCATTTGTAATAGTTGTTGTTATTATCTAAGGAAAACTTTCTAAATACAAAGGTAAACATCACATAAAATATGTTCCTTTATACACTTTTGATAATTGTGAAAAGTAAAAATAGTCTAATAGCCCTCAAATCTGTAATGTTGTGGAGAAAAGATAATAGATAACCATGGTTAATAATGTGCATAAACAATGTGTAATGTTCTCTTTACAATGCTAAGTTTAAAAACATGAACAAAAATCGAAAAATGTAAAATTAGTTATAACTAGTTATTAAAATCATGCATAAGATAGGTAAAAAGAGAAGATACCAAAATGTTTTATTTCTGTCATATTAAGGACTTTAAAAATTATTTTTTACTTTATTCTTTTCCAAATGTTAAATATCTATATATTACTTTTGTATCTAGAAACAATATATGTTTTAAAATATATCATTTGTGCCTATTTTGTTTTCACTTAGTATCATTTAAGTTGTTTTCAGCCACCAGAATGATAAGGTAAGAATGCTTCAAAGTGCAAACACAGGCCAAGAATAACATTTGAATCCATTATTAGGCCAAGAAAAAAATAGTTTTAATAATTAAATTGGTAGTAATGGATGATATTTATTGACTGCTTGCTATGAACTGCATACCATAAATGTTTCACATATTTAAAAGGCTCATTTAATTTGCACAACAAATAGTTGATGTAGGTCAACCAGTATTCTTATTTTCTGTGACTCAGTTTCCACATCTATAAAACTGAGATAATAATAGTACTATCTCATATGATCAATGTATTGGATGAATCCATGTATGTAGAAGAACCATGTATGTACAAGAACTCAGCAAAGTGCCTGGACATCTGGTAAACACCTTGCAATGGCTCTCTATCATCAGCAGCAGCATCGTCAATCGCTGAACAACTGAAGCTGAGATTTACAGAGGTTATGACGTAATTTGTTCAAATTTTGGCCTATTTAACCATAGAGTCTAAGCCCTTAGACTCAATGATAAAAGCAGTAAAAAAATAAATCTTTCAATATAACAAAAACACAATTGCTTGTAAAACTGAGTGTCCTTAAAATGAACATTCTCTGAACATTAAATTTCCCTTCCAACTGGTATCCTGGCACCAGGAAGTCTGCTACTTTATAGACAAGTTGTTTAAATTTCTAAGCCCTGAGTTTCTCTTTCCTAAAATTGAGGTTGAAAAAAAGAACACAAAATAACAGCTAAGATTTTTTGAGCCCTTACTGTTACAGTTATCATTACTGTACTTACTGTGGTGAAGAACCTTAGTAATGAAGTCTTTGATTAGCATCTAATTTTCACAGTACTGTACTCAATATTTTATAAAAGCAAAATATTTTGTAAAAGTCCAAGCATATGGACCTTGGCATACAGTAAGCATTCATTTAATATTTAATTAAGATATCAGGCAGCTTTAGATTTTCAAAGTGCATTAACTGATTATTCAATTGACCATCATAACAAAACATGAGTACAGAAAGTCTTCTGTCATCTTGCAAATGAGAATTCATGTATTTAGAAAGGTTCAGTGAACTGCCCAAGGTCATCCCAAAGTGGGAAATCAAATATAGTCTCCGGAATAATTCCAAGATTAATGCTCTTTCCACTGATAACAAAACCAAATTCTTTGATGTGGTACCTGGATCAAAAGTCAAGTTTTCCATATTCAAATTCAATCACTTCAGCATTTCTGCTTTTCTTCAGGAATGGTTAAGACATTTCAGAAATTGTGTACAATTTCTGAAAGTCCAACAATGATCACTTTAGCATACTGTATATAAAGAGCTTGAGAGTTTATTTTTCTTCTTCATGTTTATAGATGATATTCTTTCTTTCTATTGATGGCACAAGTATTATATTCTCCTCAGTCTCTTTAAACCTTCTCAGTTCAGTTCAGTCTCTCAGTCGTGTCCGACTCTTTGTGACCCCATGGACTGCAGCACGCCAGGCCTCCCTGTCCATCACAAACTCCTGGAGTTTACTCAAACTCATGTGCATCAAGTTGATGATGCCATCCAAGCATCTCATGCTCTGTCATCCCCTTCTCTTCCTGCCCTCAATCTTTCCCAGCCTCAGGGTCTTTTCAAATGAGTCACCTCTTCGCATCAGGTGGCCAAAGCATTGGAGTTTCAGCTTCAACATCAGTACTTCCAATGAATATTCAGGACTGATTTCCTTTAGGATGGACTGGTTTGATCTCCTTGTAGTTCAGGGGACTCTTAAGAGTCTTCTCTAACATTACAGTTCAAAAGCATCAATTCTTTGGTGCTCAGCTTTCTTTATAGTCCAACTCTTACATCCATACATGACTACTGAAAAACCAGTAACCATATACTATAAAGAAACCTTCTAACAATATGTAATAATTTGCCATCTTCAGACAAAGTGAAGGTAAAACAAAAGCATATAATAGGCTTTGAGGCTAGGTTCCTGACAAATCCAAATCACTACTCCCTAAAGTCACAAAGCAGCACAGCCTCCTGAAAAAAGGCATTTCTCAAGTAAGTGAAACCAATTCAGTACAACCATTAATTTCAATGATTACTCAAAAGAATTTGATGCTTTTTAAGGAGTTTAAGACTCAGAAAAGACTCAGAGATGAGAGGGAGGTTTGAAAATTTAAAGAAAAATCCAGATACCACATAACATCAAAATTAGAGATAGGTTTGAGATAATGAATAACTCTGCTCAAAGAATGCTAAGTTTGTACCAAGAAAATTGNAGAAAAAGGCTCAAGTAAGACGTGGCATTGTCATTTCACGAAAATCCCCCAGGGGCTTCCTGAAGGGCCAGGCAACAGAAAGCCAGGCATCCCTTTGAGGACTTCCAGGGTACCCAACAGAGTTGTATTTTGTTGTAGTCAAGCACTTTTCTGACCCTGGAGGTCAGTTTTACTTTATAAGACTTCCTACCACACTGCCCCTATGCTAATACATTTTTTAGACAGAATACCATGTAACTTCACTAGCCACTTACTTGCTGAAGAGCCAAGCAATATAAATACCTCTTGATTAACCACATAAAACAACAAACCGAAGAGCATTTCTTCTGATAATGTTTGTATCCCAGTAGTATATTCCAAATATTTTGTTCAAATTTGTCAACAAAATTTCTATCGGCCTATTTTTGAAAAAATAATTAAATTTGGCAATCAAGCTTTTATTCCCTTTTTTGCCCACAAAGAGAATATTTTCTGTTAATTATTAAGTTGCAATAGGTGGCCTATGCTTTAACACACAACTTCAAATGTTTGCATATAGATATCACATAAGAAAAGAAAGTCTTCCCTTCCACTCTCTTAACTCCTTAGAATCCCTCCTCAAAGGAACAACTGTTACCAGTTTTGCTCTTCTCGAGTTAAATTCTATGGAAGTTCAATCAAATGGCTTTTATAAACTCAATTATATACAAATAACACACCATTTACATACAAGTATGCTGTGGTTTTTTCATTTAAAATGATATTGGAGATCATTATGATCTCATTATCTATAAAGTACTTCATTTAATAGCCATGTAATAATATATTATGTAGACATATTATAATTTATTATATCATTGACTACCGGTGTACATTTCGGTTAAAAAAAAAGAGTTTAAATTAGTAAGAATCAGTGATGACTAGGTTCTGTTTGAATACAATCTTGGATTAGTACCTCTTACAGACCAACCAACTTCTCTAAAGCTAGATGGAAGGTACTGTTTCATCTTATATTTTCTCATGTCCTTTATTGAAAACTCACACTTTCTTAATTTTCACCAATTGTCAGTATTCATCCAGTTAAAATGTCACTATCAAATTCGTTTTCTTCTCTAAGATTTCCACCCTGGCCTCTGTCACCATGGAGCAGGATATGATTTTTTTCTACTTCAATTCACTTTAGAAACATTTGGAACTCTGGTCATCTTGAATCATGGTTACGCAAGTATTGGCACGTGTTCCACCTCCTTTGCCAGACTGCACGCCCACTGAGGGCGGTAATGCATGAAACATACTGCCATCCTTCACAGAGTATTAGTATATTATTTGCATGTTGAGACTTAATAAATATGTGCTGCAAAAATATATCCTCTGGGTGNGGAACTCTGGTCATCTTGAATCATGGTTACGCAAGTATTGGCACGTGTTCCACCTCCTTTGCCAGACTGCACGCCCACTGAGGGCGGTAATGCATGAAACATACTGCCATCCTTCACAGAGTATTAGTATATTATTTGCATGTTGGGACTTAATAAATATGTGCTGCATAAATATATCCTCTGGGTGTATTTCTATTGGATTCTACTAAATTCTAACAGGGTACTGAGTTAGAAATTTGTAGCTATGAGCCCCCCCTTCTGCCTTTGAAGTTGCTATCATGTATTTACTGGATGAATTATTTAAATTCTTGAAACATTTGCATTTTAAAATAGAAATAAAATATCTGGATTATGTGTATCACTGCTTGTTGTGATAATCAAATGAATTAGTGTTTTTGTAAGAACAATCTCAGCATTACGGACAAAAGTTTCAAAGATCTCCTAGTCCAATCACTATCCATGGTGCAAAACTCCTATACATCAGCATCTCTGTAAGTAATCCATAAAGTTACGTATGAAAATTTCCGGAGGCATAGAAGTCTTAATCCAGTGTAGAAGGTTATCACTTCACGCTTGTGCGACTTGAATATTGTTGAGTGGCCACACAGTGCAATCCATCTTATGCNCAATCACTATCCATGGTGCAAAACTCCTATACATCAGCATCTCTGTAAGTAATCCATAAAGTTACGTATGAAAATTTCCGGAGGCATAGAAGTCTTAATCCAGTGTAGAAGGTTATCACTTCACGCTTGTGCGACTTGAATATTGTTGAGTGGTCACACAGTGCAATCCATCTTATGCCTCTTGAAAATGAATGAAAGGTTTGCTAAATCTAACAGGTGATTGGCTCCCAACCTATGAAGTAGTCTTATTCTGGCCATTTCATTAATTTCCTAATAACTTAATCTCACATTTTACAAGATGAGATTGTTTGGAACATACTGACAGTGTTATTGCAGAATTTTCATTCTAACGAAGTATTGTGCATCTTCTTTGGTATACCGCAGCGTTGAGCATAGGCAGCGTGCTTTCTTAGAGTGTTGCATAAGGAGCAAGCCTCACAATCTGGGTGTCTTAACCTCTGTAGGTCCAATCAAACCTCAAACAGTCTTGGTTGAGAATTAACACATTATGCAAAAGAACTTTAAATGCTCTATCAACAATAAATAAGGCTAATATTATCTGGTATAAGACCTCAGTCATATTTTCCTCCCTCACAATGCTTTCAGCACAAAGCAGCAATAAATTTCAAAGCCAACTAACATTAAATCATTAAAATTTACACTTCCAGAGAACGTCTCGTACAAGGATACAACTAACTCATACACATCTCCACTTCAGATTTAACCAGACACACTACTGAAAGATAGTTGTTAGAGTAAACTGTTTGGTCATTTCCTCTGACAACATACCTGGGCCAGATCTGACTGCCTTGAGGCCTGATGTGTACTAGAGGGTACCTCCCTTTAACACAGAGCCTCTCAGAGGGCACTCAGAGCAACTGTTGAAAATGTCAGGAGTTCAGTGAAGATCTACAACTTAAAGTCCTTAGCATCATTATGGAAGACGTACAAATAATGTAATAGTAAGCCAAAACAAACAAACAAAAAGTATACATTTTGTCAACTGATGGCCAAGTATCCAGTCGCCTTAGCTTAAATCTGTATTGCTCTAGACCTCTGCTATCCTGTCCCTTCTTACACCAGTATAACTGAGACACTCAAAGAATCTCAATCGATTAGGACAGTTTTAGCCCTCTGAACCTTTCAATGTTAACTGGGAAGCTAGAGGGCACGAGACACACTCAGCGTGACAAAGACTCACCTTCTGTGTGCACGGCCGACACGTAGGTCCAGTTGTACCTCTTCACGATGTCCACCATGGCGCGCGCCTGCTGGGCATCGGACGGCACGACCCTCATGAAGTACTTGAACAGAGTTTTGTCGCTCAGATCCATGCTTGTGGCCGAGTAGGCGATTTGAGGTATGTTGAAAAGCTGGAGCAGGTTCTGGACTTGAATGGCCACTGAACTGGAGCCGGGCCCGATGACCCCCACGATGGGCTTCTTGGAGCGGAAGGACGACGAAGAGCCGTCCACGCAGCGCACCAGGCCTTCCTCTTCCTCCGAAGAAATGAGCGAGTCCCTTATGAACTCGATGCTCTGCTCCAGGGCCACGGCCGAGTGCCAGCAGGAGTCCCGGATCTCGCAGCCCAGCGTGATGTTGGGCAGGAGNAAAAGTTTCAAAGATCTCCTAGTCCAATCACTATCCATGGTGCAAAACTCCTATACATCAGCATCTCTGTAAGTAATCCATAAAGTTACGTATGAAAATTTCCGGAGGCATAGAAGTCTTAATCCAGTGTAGAAGGTTATCACTTCACGCTTGTGCGACTTGAATATTGTTGAGTGGTCACACAGTGCAATCCATCTTATGCCTCTTGAAAATGAATGAAAGGTTTGCTAAATCTAACAGGTGATTGGCTCCCAACCTATGAAGTAGTCTTATTCTGGCCATTTCATTAATTTCCTAATAACTTAATCTCACATTTTACAAGATGAGATTGTTTGGAACATACTGACAGTGTTATTGCAGAATTTTAATTCTAACGAAGTATTGTGCATCTTCTTTGGTATACCGCAGCGTTGAGCATAGGCAGCGTGCTTTCTTAGAGTGTTGCATAAGGAGCAAGCCTCACAATCTGGGTGTCTTAACCTCTGTAGGTCCAATCAAACCTCAAACAGTCTTGGTTGAGAATTAACACATTATGCAAAAGAACTTTAAATGCTCTATCAACAATAAATAAGGCTAATATTATCTGGTATAAGACCTCAGTCATATTTTCCTCCCTCACAATGCTTTCAGCACAAAGCAGCAATAAATTTCAAAGCCAACTAACATTAAATCATTAAAATTTACACTTCCAGAGAACGTCTCGTACAAGGATACAACTAACTCATACACATCTCCACTTCAGATTTAACCAGACACACTACTGAAAGATAGTTGTTAGAGTAAACTGTTTGGTCATTTCCTCTGACAACATACCTGGGCCAGATCTGACTGCCTTGAGGCCTGATGTGTACTAGAGGGTACCTCCCTTTAACACAGAGCCTCTCAGAGGGCACTCAGAGCAACTGTTGAAAATGTCAGGAGTTCAGTGAAGATCTACAACTTAAAGTCCTTAGCATCATTATGGAAGACGTACAAATAACGTAATAGTAAGCCAAAACAAACAAACAAAAAGTATACATTTTGTCAACTGATGGCCAAGTATCCAGTCGCCTTAGCTTAAATCTGTATTGCTCTAGACCTCTGCTATCCTGTCCCTTCTTACACCAGTATAACTGAGACACTCAAAGAATCTCAATCGATTAGGACAGTTTTAGCCCTCTGAACCTTTCAATGTTAACTGGGAAGCTAGAGGGCACGAGACACACTCAGCGTGACAAAGACTCACCTTCTGTGTGCACGGCCGACACGTAGGTCCAGTTGTACCTCTTCACGATGTCCACCATGGCGCGTGCCTGCTGGGCATCGGACGGCACGACCCTCATGAAGTACTTGAACAGAGTTTTGTCGCTCAGATCCATGCTTGTGGCCGAGTAGGCGATTTGAGGTATGTTGAAAAGCTGGAGCAGGTTCTGGACTTGAATGGCCACTGAACTGGAGCCGGGCCCGATGACCCCCACGATGGGCTTCTTGGAGCGGAAGGACGACGAAGAGCCGTCCACGCAGCGCACCAGGCCTTCCTCTTCCTCCGAAGAAATGAGCGAGTCCCTTATGAACTCGATGCTCTGCTCCAGGGCCACGGCCGAGTGCCAGCAGGAGTCCCGGATCTCGCAGCCCAGCGTGATGTTGGGCAGGAGTGTGGGGTCGGAGTTGATCCTCTCCAGGGTGTGCAGCATGGCCTCCACCCGCTGGATGCCGTACTGCTCCCGCACCGCCCCGCACTTGCGCTCGTGAACCTTGTCCACCGTGGGCTGATGGTGGACCGAAAACAGAGCCCCGATGATGATGTCGCCCGGCATGTGCGCCACCACCCTCCGCTCGCTGGACTGTGCGCTCCCACGGACATTTTCTTTCAAAAGCAAGACTGACAGGATCAACAGAAGGACCATTTTAGGGAAGGAGCTCAAGCTAATAAAGACAGCATGTTGGGGAAAATTTAGGAGGGTTCTCACAGAGGGAATCCAACGATGTCCGATGGTGAGTGGCAACCCAGAAAGTCAGCCAGTGCTTTAGATGCGCTCGCTAAAGGACCATCATGTCTCCAGGGACCACGTGGTTAGACGCACCCATGTGATCATGATCTTCAACACCTGGAAAAGGAAACAGAAAGGGAATTTAACAACAGAAGTATAACCAGTTTGGGAACTTCTGTTTATGGTAGCAAAGAAAGAGAGTGCTTATGATGTAACTTGAAAAAAAGAATCCCAAAATCTTTTTCTTCTCTCCTTTGTGATTTTGTGATTCAATAAAAGCAGCTTGCTAAGCATGTTGATCCTACTTTGCTTAGGTTATTTTTTGTTTGTTTGTTTGCATGGAATAAATTGGTCGTTGTGCTCAACTCTCTGTGACTCCATGGACTGTAGCCTACCAGGCTCCTGTGTCCATGGAATTCTCCAAGCAAGAATAGTGGAGTGGGTTGCCATTCCCTTCTCCAGAGGATCTGCCCGACCCAAGGATCAAACCTGGGTCACCTGCATTACAAGCAAGTTCTTTACCATCTGAGCCACCAAAGAAGCCTTATATGGAGTACACAAAACCAAAAATTATGTGTGGGAGGTCAACCTATATTATCACACAGAGGTGAGGGAAAGTATCCTAAAATAAGAAGTATGTTATGAACAAAAATCTCCAAAAAAAAAAAATCCCAAAATATTAAATACTGGTGATATCCAATAAAAATGATAGGGTTTTTTGCTTGTTTTAGAAACATTGTTTCTTTCCAAATTTCCAGCATTGAACATGTATTGAGTATGAAATTTTAAAAAAATGTTATTTCAAAAAAAGCCTACATCCTCCCTTTCAAATGCAATATAAAGTGAGTTGAATAATCTTCCCAACAAGTAAATATTAAGTTTAGTTTCCATATAATACAGAAAATAACAAATGAGGCCAGATTGATATTGCACGTTAAATGAACTGTAGGATAGAAGAAGAGGTGTGGAAGATTTATAAAGTAAAGCAACCCCAAGTACATAGGCATAGTGAAATGGGTACCAACTTTTGCAGAAAATAATATTCAAATTCCAGTTCTGTTACTAAATTGTTTTAACCTCTCAGCACCAGAATTTTGTCTTCTGAAAAATGGGGATAACATGTGCTAGGCTGCCCTTATGGGAATTAATATAAGATACCAGCTATGCAAATGTTTTGTATATTGAAAAGGGCTATATAAATTCAAGAGATGATTTTTTTCTGTTATTAAATTTCCAAGGGCATTTGGTGGCTAGGTGGTGAGGACAGAAAATTCTCTGGCAACCCACTCAGTTCTCCAGAGTCTGCAAAGTAATTACAAAGTCCTGTAATAAAATTGACAGTAATCAGTCCTTTACTCCTGATTCAGGAAAAATTTCCACATCATGAAGACTCAAAGGGCTGGAAGGAAGAGGATATAGAACTACACTTCCAAGTAGAAACTTAAGACAGCTATGAATACAGTCATCTAATTCAGTTTAAACTTCTGGGAAGAAGAAAAAATTGTCCCAGGTTGCCTACAGCAAATTCTAGCATGATTTGTAAAAAGAAAAAGAACGGACAGATTGGTGATTTGGTTTATTTAAAGGGTTGTTTAAGAGACTTATTTTGTAAGATATCCACTTCTCCAGCCAAAGATCTCAAATTTTTTTAAAGGGACTAACTCCCTAATCATCACCGAATTTCAAAGACAAGTGATGTTGCTTTAGGAATTTATGTAATTATGATGCTTCTTCGAGAATACTAATGGTTTTCAAAACTCATCAGATCTGCAAAAATTCTAGTCCAGACACAAAATAAATATAACCTGAATCACATTTATAATCACTCTCACCTTCATTTTCACCATTTCCTTCCACTGGCTCCTATGGCAACAGAG
>SJYA01003201.1:485339-553561 GCA_006410615.1 Neotragus moschatus | reverse complement strand
TGAGGGTCACCAATATATAAATCTTTTAGAATGAATAATATTACCTGAACAGCAAGTATAAAAGTGAAAGTGAAGTCGTTCAGTCATATCCTACTTTTTGCAACCCCATGCACTGTAGCTTACCAGGCTCCTCCGTCCATGGGGTTTTCCAGGTAAGAGTACTGCAGTGGGTTGCCATTTTCTTCTCCAGGGGATCTTCCCAACCCAGGGATCGAACCCAGGTCTCCCACATTATAAGCAGATGCTTTACTGTCTGAGCCACCAGGGAAGAAAAAGAATAAATAATGAAAAAGTGCGGCTGAAAAGTAAGTCCCATAAAGAGGCAAGGTTGTGGTAAAGCAGGGAGCTCAGGAAGTGAGCAGAAAAAGAAAGAACATATGATGTCAGAGAAGACAAGAGAGTTTCCTGAGCACTTTATAAGGCAGACGCGTACAAGTCTCTCTTTTTCTCATTCCCACAGATTAGATACTCTGTGCACTGTATATCTAGGTCTGTATGTGGGTATGCCTTTATATGTGTTGTGCATATATCAAAAATCCTTATAACAACCCAGAGACGTAGGTATTGTTTTATTATCTCTATTTTCCTAATGACATAATGCTTGCTGATGGACTAGATCTGGGTAATGTAGAGGGGAATTAGGACTTCCGGGTTTTGAGTCTATAAAACTGGCATATTTGGGATGCTATTAAGAGAGATAGGATCGACTGGAACAGAAACAGATGAAAGGAAAGGAAAATAATGATTTTTCTTTTGAACATGTTAATTTCGAGATGCTTTGGAAGCACCCAAGTATAGCTGTCAAAGAAGAAAGTAGATATATAAGGCTGGACCAAGAGAAGCATTTTGGGTTACAGATGTAAACTGAGGGTCACCAATATATAAATCTTTTAGAATGAATAATATTACCTGAACGGCAAGTATAAAAGTGAAAGTGAAGTCGTTCAGTCATATCCTACTTTTTGCAACCCCATGCACTGTAGCTTACCAGGCTCCTCCGTCCATGGGGTTTTCCAGGTAAGAGTACTGCAGTGGATTGCCATTTTCTTCTCCAGGGGATCTTCCCAACCCAGGGATCGAACCCAGGTCTCCCACATTATAAGCAGATGCTTTACTGTCTGAGCCACCAGGGAAGAACAAGTATAAATAATGAAAAAGTGCGGCTGAAAAGTAAGTCCCATAAAGAGGCAAGGTTGTGGTAAAGCAGGGAGCTCAGGAAGTGAGCAGAAAAAGAAAGAACATATGATGTCAGAGAAGACAAGAGAGTTTCCTGAGCACTTTATAAGGCAGACGCGTACAAGTCTCTCTTTTTCTCATTCCCACAGATTAGATACTCTGTGCACTGTATATCTAGGTCTGTATGTGGGTATGCCTTTATATGTGTTGTGCATATATCAAAAATCCTTATAACAACCCAGAGACGTAGGTATTGTTTTATTATCTCTATTTTCCTAATGACATAATGCTTGCTGATGGACTAGATCTGGGTAATGTAGAGGGGAATTAGGACTTCCGGGTTTTGAGTCTATAAAACTGGCATATTTGGGATGCTATTAAGAGAGAGAGGATCGACTGGAACAGAAACAGATGAAAGGAAAGGAAAATATAATAATAATAATAATAATGGGTTTTGGTAACTTAAAAGCAAGCCAATCACTTACAGAGTGGTGGAGCTAGAATTCATGTCTACACCTAGTAACTCGATAACATACTCTCTGTATCATCCCTGGTCACATTACTGACCCTTCTTTCAAAAGAGGCTATTTCCAAAGTCCATGAAGAATGAGAGAGGCCACCCAACATAGTTTGAATTTCCAAGGGACATAGGATCTAACAGGAGTTTGCTTAAAAACTAGAGAGTGATGAATCAGCACATAGAAGGTACAGAAAGGTAATGCTGTCTAGCACAAATGTATTTTTACTGTCCTGGCATTGACTCCTAGATTGTGACCTGCCAGATGACAAATCAATGATTGCTTCATCATCTGCCTTGAATACACAGAAGGACTGTATTTTACTGACACTAGCTATCAACCTCAGATACCTGGAAAGTATTGGGTTGGCAAAAAGTTTGTTCAGGTTCTTCTGTTACATCTTATGGAAAAATCCAAACAAACATTTCGGCCCATGCAATATACTTTGAAATAAATTATGACTTAGAGATTTGACAGAACTGTGCTATGACTCAGTATATTATATAGTTAGGCAACAAGTCATCCCATGCGCTTCCAAACTACAAGAAATCAATAGAGCATAAATCCCAAATAGATCAGTAGAGTATATCCTAACTCTGACAGCACCACTCATTTGTCTAGGAAGTCTTTATTAAGCAACTGTTCTGTAATAAGCACTCCTACTGGCAGAGGATTCAACTGTAGACAGAGAAGATACAAATTCACACCCTCACTGGATCCAGTAACCCAAGGTGGTGTGTCAAACAAGGTAAGGATCTAAAATAGTGTATGCTACACAGTAATGAAAATTACAGAGAAACAGTAATGTGGGAAGGAAGGCAGAAAGGGTCAAGAGATATGAAAAAGAAAAAATTTCAATGTAGCCAAAGAAATTTAAACTGCAAAACTGTGAAAGAGAATAAGTCATGCAAATATCGAGGGAACAAAAATTCCAGGTTAAAAAAAGGAAAGGCTAAGTCCCCGAGGCAGGTTGATACTTAGTGTGCGGAGAGACAGCAAGAAGGCCAGCGTGACTGAAGAGAGGTAAAACTGTTGAGACAGGAAGAAGGGATGTCTGAGAGATGGAGTGATGGCCAAAGCCTTTTTGGACTTTAAAAGACGTTGGCTTTAAAACTGTGTGAGAGTGACTTTCTGGAAGAATTTTCAGCAGAGGAGGGACAGACAATGACCAACTGTTCAAGGAGTTTTTAAAAGAGGAGGAACACGGATGACCAACTCTTCAACAAGAATATGGGCACAGAGGCAGAAGCAAGGAAGTGCTAGGGAAACTGCTGCAGTAATTTAGCTGGGACAGAGGACAGTGGTTTGGCTAAGGGAGATGGTAGTATAGGTGGTTGAGAACTGATAGGATTCTGAATCTATCTCAACCATAGAGTAGAAGTGTTTGCTCTCAGATCTGACTGAGGCTACAAAGGAAAGAGAAGAATCAATGAGGACACTAAGGCTTCAGGTTGATCAAACAAAAGATGGTGTCATGTTGACAGAAAATTGTGGAAGAACAGATTTGGGTGGTGATAACCACAATTCAGATTTTTAATACATCAATTTTTATGCACGTGACTCTTTGTGACCCCATGGACTGTAGCCCACCAGGTTCCTCTGTCCATGAGATTCTCCAGGCAAGAATACTGGAATGGGTTGCCAATTCCTCCTCCAAAGGATCTTATCTACCTAGAGATCAAGGCCACATCTTTTCTTTTTTTTTTTTATTTTTATTTTTTTTAAGGCCACATCTTTTCATCTACCTGAACCAGCAGGCAGGTTCTTTACCATCAGCACCACCTCAATACTTGGTAGAAATTCAAAAAGAGATATTTAATAAGTATCTGATATTGAAATTCTACAGAGAGGTCTTCATAGGAGATATAAATGGAAGGGGCATTGGTATGACTTTTTTTTTTTTTTTTTTTTGGACACCACGAAAATGGATGAAATGACCCAGGAATTAGAGATAGGGAACTATTTCTGAGACTAAGCTCCCAAGGAATTCCAATGTTTAAACTCCAAAAGACCCAGAGACAAGGAGAAACCAGTAAAAGAGACTGAAAAAAAAATTGCATAGAAGGTTATCTTGTAAAGTGTATGTGTGGAGGGCGGGAGGGGAGATGAAATGTGAACTACACACGTATTGAGAAAAATTAAAAAACAGATATGGCTGCGTTTTTGCAAGATATGAGTGTGGGTGTACACACACATGGTCTGGAAACATTGCTGTCCAGCCGCTAAGTTGTGTCCAACTCTTTGTGACCCCATGAACTGCAGCATGCCAGGCTTCCCTGACCTTTACTATCTCCCAGAGTTTGCCCAAATTCATGCCCATTGAGTTAGTGATATGATCCAACCATCTTGTTCTCTATTGGCCCCTTCTCCTCCTATCTCCAATCTTTCCCATCATCAGGGTCTTTCCCAATGAGTCAGCTCCTCACATCAGGTGGTCAAAATATTGTAGCTTCGGCATCAGTCCTTCCACTCAATACTCAGGGTTGATTTCCTTTAGGATTGACTGGTTTGATCTCTCTGCAGTTTGAACCGATATAATGGGATGTCCACTGGGTGGTGGGAATATGCATAATTTTTAATTTCTTCTTTGCTTTTTACCTTTGTTTTGTAATTTTCTGAATTTCTGCTATCAAGACTATTCATTATTTGTAGTATTTTTTAAGTGTTGGACTGAATGATCTGCTCTCCAAATTTCTATCCCAGTCTTCCTTGTGCCCTGATCTCTCCTAATACCGCTCCCAACTTGGGTGTCTGCTGAAAGTGAAAGTCACTCAGTTGTGTCCAACTCTTTGTGATCCCATGGACTACACAGTCCATGGAATTCTCCAGGCCAGAATATTGGAGTGGGTAGCCTTTCCCTTCTCCAGGGGTCTTCCCAATCCAGGAATTGAACCAGGGTCTCCTGCATTGCGGGCAGATTCTTTACCAACTGAGCTATGAGGGAAGCCCAGGGTGTCTGCTAGTCAAGTTAAACTTTTTTCTCTTCTGGGTGTACATCCCTTTGCCCCAGTGGTTCTGTTCACACTGGTACTTAGCCCTTATATGCTCTTGTTTCATGGCCTTTAAGGCAGAGTTTTTTAAGAGCATTGGCCTGGAGTCAAGCAAACCCGGGTTTGAATCCTGGCACTGCCGTGGGCTGGTTGTGCTCCCTTGATCACTTAGTCTCTCTGAACCTAACTGGAATGAGAACAGTAACTACCTCAAAGATTAATGAGGACAGAATGAAGTAACATTTTTAAATAGTCTCTTTATAAAATCTCCCCAGGTCCCTCACCTTGCAGGATATACTCTGTTCTCTCCCTTCAAGAGGTATTTTCATCCATACTTTTTCATATGATTTATTAAGCAGCTAATANCAAAGGTCCGTTTAAACAGAAACTGACGTCCATAAAGGACAAAAACAGTCACAACTAATTTTTAAATGGATATAAGAGAGAAATTGAAGAAGTCCTGTGCTCCATGAGAGGAACGAGGCACACAAAGCACGCCTAACAAGAGGCGGCATGCCTGAAGACTCGAAACTCAAAGGAATCTAGAATGTTGCATAGCCGAGAGGATTCTGCAGAAAACCTAAGCTGAGCTCCCCACGGGGGCAGGGTCGGGGGCTGCACAGAGCCCACGACAATGATTTCTCGGCTGCCTCAAAAGACCAGCAGATGAGCTCTAACTCAGCCTCGGGGACTCAGAACAATGAAACACGCAGGGAATCAAGACGGTGGCAGGAAGCCACTGCCTTCCGACTGGCCTCTGTCAGTTAGTCGGCGGAGAGTAAACTGTGGGAGAGTCTGTCTGCCTGCTCACTCGAGAGCTTTCGATTCAGCTTAGGCAGCACTGAGATGGTGCCCGAGTGAACACAAGCACTTGTTACCCGCGCCCCAATTTCCCTTCCCCACAGCACCTGCTCCGGAGGGAGACCTGGCACCAGCACCTGAACCCTCCAGGTGGACTCCCCCCGTCCCTCTGTGAGGTCCCAGGTGTAGGCGAGGCTCTGGTCACCTGGCTAGCTCGTCGGCCTGCCCCGGGTTCTTTCCCAAGTGGTTGTAGCCTGGGCAATGCCGCTTGGGGTAACTAGCGGGCTTTGTGTCCGAAGGGCAAGCTACATCCAGGGGAGAGCAAAGAGCCGAAGGGCCGGGACTGGGAGCGGAGAGAGTGCTTTCAGCACCACCCGCTGTCCTCCGCGTTCCCGCAGCAGGAGCCGCGGTCACCGCCGCCAAGCGATGCACTGGAAAGCGGTTCTCCCCCCTCTTCCCCTCTGCCTTCGCATCTCTGAATTCTGAGCCCTCGGGTGGGTCGGCGGAGCCCAGTCCGAATTCTAAACGCCCGCCCCTGGCCTTGGGGCGCGGGACCTCGCCCCCGAAGGCATGCAGAATTCCTCGCCAGCCCCGGCCATTCCCTCCTTTCCCCCGTTGCTCTCGCCCTGTCTCGCCAACAGGTTTAACCGAAGCCACCCGCGAATGGAGCGGGCTTCGACCTCGAGGTTCTAGCCACCCTCGCTGCTCCACCCGCGACCCCCTCCCCCAAACCCAACTGGAAGCGCCCCGCAAGCTTATAGCGTCCTCGGCGGGCCCAGGGACCCTCTAGGCACGCAGATACTTAACAAGCTTACCCCCTGTTGGCGGCGCAGCAGGCAGGGAGTCGCGGTCTAGCCAGCCCCCCAGAAAGTTGGGCCGCGCGAATCAGCGGGGCATAGTCGGCCTCTCCGGTCCCGGGTTCCCCCCGCCCCGAGATGATTTTAAGCTCATCTCCTGCGCTCGGTGCGCGCAGAACAGCAGAGCTGAGGGCGGCGTGTGCAGCAATTCTCCCTGCTACTGAGAAAGGGGGGAAGGGGGGAAAAGCGCGGAGGAGGGAGGGGTGGTAGTTTGTATTTATAGAGAAGAGAGTTCTCAGCGCAACTTTTTGGTGCCACCAAGTGGCACAGTGAGTTCCTTTAGGAACACAGACTTCGGATCGAATCTGGATGGATAAGCCAGCTCCACCCCCAGATGCTCCCAGGGTCGGGGGACTGGGGCATATCCTTAGGACTTGAGTTTCCCCTGTGCACTTTCTCACCTCAATGCCTGGATTCAGACCCTTATATTCTAAGGATGAGCTGGTGTTGAGGGGGACAGGCACCTGTGCTCTCTGCACACAAGCGGCAGAGATGTCAAGGACACTAGGCAGGTGCCAGTAGCCTCCTAGGAGTCTAGGAACCCTCCTCTCTGCTAACCCTTCTGCCCACATTACAGTATTCTCAAACTTCACTCTCAACCCGTCCTGCCTTCACCTGAGTGCCCAACCTTTAAAGTAGGATGCCCTTCATTTTCCTTGCACTAGAATCAATTCCAGAGCATTTCCCAACCCTCATTCAAAGAACATCGCAGCTTGCTACCCAACTTTCTTCTTTAACTGCTACCTTTAAAAAAAAAAAAAAAAGCACATGGCTTTAGACTCTGTGGATCTGAACCTCTCCAAATCACATTCAGAACTCCAGATTCCCTTGGCTATGGCGACGTGTCTGTCCTTCTCAGCCACTTCTACAGATCTCTCTGTATGCATTACACCAACAGCCCAGCCAAGAGCTTGCGCATGCCTTTGATACTTTCCCCTGAAGCTCCCTTGATCCAGATTTTCTGGGTACTCTTCCTTGTGTGCAGATCCTCAAACCCATTTGATCCCAGGCAGACACTGCTGCTGCATGGGACCTTAGTGACCCAATACACAGAAGAGCCTCTACATTTCTACATGTTCAAGGTCACACATTTTCCTAGACACCAGCCCAGAGACTACTAACCCAGGGTGATACCAAAGAAACGCAGTGATGGCAAACCTGACTCCAGGCTCCTGCTCCTTCTGGCACCGTAAGCAGCTCATTCGGTCATGTTTAGCTCTCTTCTCTTTCCTCTCCATCACCCTCTTTCTGACCCCATCCTTTGCAAAGTCCCATAAAGGAACCTGGAGTAAGGATGTTTTCCTAACCTCAAAGGGAGTACATAAACTTGAGCTTAAAGGTCCAGAATTGCAGGTGTACCCCTGAAAATGGCCCCTGTTCTAGAAAACTGCTCCTTCTCGGAAATGTAGTCATGGAAGTGTCATTTTAGAAATGGAACACTGGCATTTACACTCAGCGAGATTCCTCTTTTGCTCTTCTTCAGGGTGAAGCACTAGCAAACGCTCTTATGAGCTCCCCCAGCAACATCTAATGGCTTCAAAAATAGAGACTCCCCTCCTTTGCCAAACGTGTGCACATGTATCGGTATGCGTGAAGAGACAGAGAGATGTCCAAACCCTCCCTTTGGCTCAGATCTCTTTTTTTTTTCTCCTCCGATTTTTTTTTTAGTTCATTTTCTATGGAAACAAGCCCACTTAAATCCCTCACTTATGCAAATACGAGCAAAGCGATCTTCATAAAGCTCTCATTGGAGAGACGCCGCGGTAGCCTGGGCTCCGGACTCGAGCTTCCTGTCTGATTCACCCAGCACACGTCCTTGGAGGGTGACTTTTCCAAACTTGCAGGACCTCGCAGCGTCCCTGGCTCCCCGGCTCTCCGCCTGCCCACCGCCCGCCCTCCCGGGTGCATCGCCTCGGCTCCCGCCCCGTGCCGGGCGGCCCTCCATCCCTGCACTGGGGGAGGGGCCCCGGCTGGCTCCCATCGCCACTGCCACCGCGACCCCCTAGCCCAAAGAAGGAGAAACGCGCTGCGCTTA
This sequence comes from Neotragus moschatus, assembly GCA_006410615.1. NCBI lineage: Eukaryota > Metazoa > Chordata > Mammalia > Artiodactyla > Bovidae > Neotragus > Neotragus moschatus. Next base: position 545,184 of record SJYA01003201.1, on the reverse strand, counting down.
CCGGGTGCGCGCCCGGAGCCCGGCGTCCCCCGGCCAGCCGCTCCTGGCCGGCAACCCGCGCTCGCCGAGCGGCCTGGGCTGCGGCTGGGGCGCTAGCGGCGGCGGCAGGCGGCGCAGCGGCCTGGGCGCTCGCGCTCTCGGGCCCGCGCCGGGAGCACGTGCCGCGCTCCGGCAGACGCGGCTGGAAGCGCAGCGCCCGCCGGGCAGGCTCCTGCGGCGCGCAGCGGAGCCGGGGGAGCGAGCGGGCGCGCACAGGCCAGGCGACCAGAGTCTTGGAGCCTCGTAGGCTTGGGGTTCGATCCAGGGTCGCCTCTGGGCTCCCTCTGCGGCGCCTCGGCTTCCCTCCGGGAGCCGCGGGAGGAACAGAGCGGTGCGGGGAGGCGTGGGTGGCTCGTCACTCAGAGAGAGGCTGGGGGAGCAGGTATATCGTAAGCTTCTCCCTAACGATGGCACTTAAACCTCCAACTGGGATTGGGAGAAGGGGTGTCACGGAGGGAGGGTGCAGAGGACCGGGAATTCAGGGAACCCCAAGAGGATTCAGAGGTGTGGATGATTAGAAAGAATCGGCTCTTAATAGCGTTACTTAATAATGCCATTTTGCATCTGCCTGCACTTCTTGCAAAGGATTTTTTTCTACGTCCATTAAAATTTCTTTCTCTGTAGCAGTTAAGCATCTTTTACTTCCTTAAATGCATTACTCGACTTTTTCCGCTACTACCCCTGTAACTGACCAATACTGTAGGAAAAAAAAAAATGTTGAGGTCATCTTTACATTCCCAAATCAGACTTCATTTCTGCCTCTGAAAAAAGAAATTAGTATAAATTAATTGTGTGGCTTAAAGAAAAGAAAGACATCACAGCAGTATGATTATTGTGCCCCTTTTGTTTCCCTAGCCCTGTGCTTGCAGCAGTTGGGTGAAAGGTTAAAAGATGAGGACCCTGAAGTCAGGCAGTTGGTTATCAGGTAAGCACGACTAAAGTAAGTTTCACACAAGATTCTCAAAAGCAAGGCAAGTTGTTCTTTGATAGCTTTTCTTCCTCATTCGACAAGAAAAAAAGATACGTATCTCACACCCTGTGGGTCTTTACAGTGGCAGCTTTCTTCTCTCCATTTTTCCTGTGTACTGATGGTGGCATTCTTTGTTTTTGAGATTCTTTGATTGCAATCTGCAAAGCAAGCTTTAATACTNTCGAAAGCAAGGCAAGTTGTTCTTTGATAGCTTTCCTTCCTCATTCGACAAGAAAAAAAGATACAAAGATACGTATCTCACACCCTGTGGGTCTTTACAGTGGCATCTTTCTTCTCTCCATTTTTCCTGTGTACTGATGGTGGCATTCTTTGTTTTTGAGATTCTTTGATTGCAATCTGCAAAGCAAGCTTTAATACTTTGTAGAGAGGCCAGCAAAGTCCTGGTGGACCTTCCTGAATAAGAAAGATAAGGTGAAATAGATGAGAGAATACAAAAATAGTGAGGAAAATAAAGGGAAACTAATGACTAGATGATTCTGGAAGTGTGATGAAAAAAACAATTTGCAAGCCCAGTTGACTGAGGCATTGGTGATGAAGACAATGGTAATAGATTTGACCCTTGTGTGAGGCACTTAGCTTTGAATGAGCATGGAACACAAGTTCCCTGTCTTTTTTCATCATGGGAAACTAGCTTAAAGCACCCAAGTGGGCTGAACCTATGTAAGAAGGGGTTCTCACGGTGGCTACTCAGTCACTTAAATTCTTCAGTTTCCTGCATATCTGTCTCCCAGGGTTATGGAGAGGATGGGACACAATAGGACATCTCAAATCATGTCAGAAATGATAAAGCACTCCACAGATGCATCATATAGTTTATCAAGACATAGCCACTTCCATGCTGTAAAAGCTAGAACTAAAGGACATTCCTCCTGTTGAGCAACAGTGATACTTTCAGCTGAGAAAGGAAAACAGTATTACATAATCTTAAATTGCTCAGTGATATTTTACAGTACAGCTTTAACCTCGTAATTGTAAAGTGATGAATTAGGTAAAAATTAAAAGGAGCGTTGTTTTAAGTCCCCAAAGCAAATTCAGATGGTAAGTTGTTCAAGGGTAAGACTTTTACCTTAGGATTAGCTATTAATAGGGCTTCTCGGGTGGCACTAGTGGTAAAGAACCCTCCTGCCTCTGTAGGAAACATAGTGAGATTTGGGTTCGATCCCTGGGTCTGGAAGATCCCCTGGAGGAGGGCATGGCAACCCACTCCAGTATTTTTTCCTAGAGAATCCCATGGACAGAGGCATTTGTCCGGCTGCAGCCCATGGTCACAAAGAGTCAAACACAACTGAAGTGACGTAGCACTTCATAATAGCACGAGCTATTATGGAATTGTACATATAAAAATATGTAGAACAGTGAAAAAGAATGAAAAAGCTACTTATTAAGTTTAAAACTGGAAATGTCCCTTTGTTCCTTTTTTTCTCTCGCACATGACAATGTCAGGAAATCCTCTTGGCTCTACCTTCAAAATCTATCCAGAATCCTACCACTTCTAACCGCCTTCCCAGATACCATGTTGACTCAAGCCACCATCATCTTTTATTTGCCTACAGCAGTAGCATCCAAAGTGGTCTTTCAGCTTCTTCACTTTTTCACTACAATCTAATATGCAACACAGCAGCCAGAGTTTTCTTTTTAAGAAGTTAGCTTAACTCAAAATCCTCCAGTAATTTTCCATTTGAAACAGAGTCAGATGGAATCTCTAGAGTCTGTTCCCACTTCATTACCTTCCTGACTTCGTTTCCTAGTATTCATCCTCTTTCCTCATTCTACCCCAGCCACCAGGGCTTTTCTGCTGTTTCTTAAAAACAAGCCTGGCATGCTCCAACACTGATGGCCTTCGCAATAGCTGTTTCTTCCTCATGAAATGCTCTTTATCAAGTAATCATCGGGCCCTCTCTTCTCCTTCAAATCTTTGCTAAAATCTTACCTCTGGCCTTGCTGTATCTCACCGTTCACTGAACCCAGGGTAGGCAAGGCATGAGCCAAGAGCCTGGAAGAAAACTCAGGGAGCCTTAGGAACTCCAGATCTAGTCTCTCCTGGCCAGCACAAAAGCCAGAGCAACAGACACGACTCCTCCACCAAGGGCGTTTCAGGTGGAGCTTATATGTGCTTACAGAACAAAACTAGCCCGTGGCCAAGCGCGTACCTCGTGCCGCGCATCGCAGTATTAGACATGATCTCAGTTGTTAACCTAATCTTTATTCACAGAACATGGGGGGAAGGTGGAGAGGATGAGGGGCGAGAGAGCCTGACCGCACCATCTTGGCTAATTTGCTCTTTTCCTGCATCTCCTTAATGAAGCCTTCCCAGACTAGCATGTTTAATACTGTAACCTATTCTCCCTTACAGCCTCAGTACTCCTGGTCCCCTCTACCCCGTATCTCTTTATCCTGTGCCATGGACTGTATAAGGTACCCATTTGTTGTGACCATTGTTTATTGTGTGTGTCTTCCCTTCCCCTCCATTAGAATGTGGGCTCCTCAAGGAAGGAATCTATGTTTGTTTGATGTATTCAGATTCTTAGGAAAGAATTCTAGAACCTAAAAGCCACTCAATAAATATGCTGAGTGTTTAAATGAATATTTATGAAAAGAGAGGTATACACGGTACATGCTGTCCCTCATTTTCTCAGCTAACATCACTGACAATAAGTTAGGTTTGTAAGAGATATGCGAGATTACTGACTGGGCTTTTTTCCAACCTGGGCACTCTTACCCACCTTCGGCATTCTGTTTTTGCATCCGTGCTTCATAGACTTCACCTGCTGACGTTCTAGACTCCAAAGGGGTTATTGCAATTCTCAAGGTTTTGCAACTATATGTTTCTCTGAACCCACCAGTTAACAGATTATAAGTGGCTTTAGAAAATAATTTAAGGGAATTTTATTTTCATTCATTTAAAGAAAACTTACCAAGGCCTTTTCTTTTTGTCAGTTACTATATGAGGGACTGCAATAAGAATGATAAACACTCGCTTAGCTTTAAAAAGCCTATAGCTATTAGGTATGTATATATGAGTGTTTATATGTTTATTGATTTATTCATCCCATTGATTAGGCATTTTTTAAATTACTGTGTGCAAATCATAGCTAGATATTGGAGTTCAGTAAAGTAGAATTAGTCCCCGTCCTCATGGAGCTTACAGTCAACCAAGGAACACACAAACTTAACTAATTTGTCTCACAACTTGTGGATCGGAGGCAACGAAGAATTGGATGAGGTAAGCTGTAAAGTATAGCATGACATGAGGAGGGACCTTAGTGTCTTGTTCGTATAGAACTTTAAAAAAGAAATTCTCTCTGAGGCATTAACAACAGATAAAGATCCACTCCAATCAGCTATGCAAAAAATGTTTTCTGTGTGCTTGTGTTTGTGTGTTGGTGGCGGGGAGGTATGGTTTACTCAAGAGAAGGAAGAAAGGAAGGGGTTTTACAGGCATAGGGGACAACAACTGTAACCTCTGAAGTAATAGAGTGCTTGCTTTAGTTTGAAAACCAAAAAGGCATTGGTGTCAGTGAAGTAGGGCTTGGACAATCTTTCAGCTTATCTCAGTTTGCTTAATCGCAAAATAGAATTTGTTATTTTATCTCATTTTATGCAATGCATTTAATCTGCCAAATTTCTAAATGTGAGTGAGATATAAAAATCACTAGAAATATAAATGGCACCCCACTCCAGCACTCTTGCATAGAAAATCCCATGGACGGAGGAGCCTGGTGGGCTGCAATCCATGGGGTCGCTAAGAGTCGGACACGACTGAGCGACTTCACTTTCAGTTTTCACTTTCATGCATTGGAGAAGAATATGGCAACCCACTCCAGTGTTCTTGCCTGGAGAGTCCCAGGGACGGGGGAGCCTCATGGGCTGTCGTCTCTGGGGTCGCACAGAGTTGGACACGACTGAAGCGAATTAGCAGCAGCAGCAGAAATACAAAATGAAAATCATGTAGAAAGAGGACCTGACAAACACCCAAGTGGCTTTTTATTAATGTAGTACCAGTGGTTTATGTAAAATGTTTNTGGGGTCGCTAAGAGTTGGACACGACTGAGCGACTTCACTTTCACTTTTCACTTTCATGCGTTGGAGAAGAATATGGCAACCCACTCCAGTGTTCTTGCCTGGAGAGTCCCAGGGACGGGGGAGCCTCATGGGCTGTCGTCTCTGGGGTCACACAGAGTCGGACACGACTGAAGCGAATTAGCAGCAGCAGCAGCAGCAGAAATATAAAATGAAAATCATGTAGAAAGAGGACCTGACAAACACCCAAGTGGCTTTTTATTAATGTAGTACCAGTGGTTTATGTAAAATGTTTAGTGATGAGTTCACTAGCAAAACAAAGAGAAAAGGGAAAATGTCTTAACTAATAAGTATTTAAGAATACAAATTATATATTTCTTATAATTAATATAATATTTCTTTATAATTTCTTAGATTTCTTATAAATTTCTCATAATTACTATAATAAAAGTAGCCTGTTCTTCGAAAAAATTTTGTTGTTCTTGCTATTTCTGAAGTCTATTATTATTATATAGACCCTTATTTAAATGACCCTTAAAAATCCAATGCTTTCAATGAAAAATGAAATGTTTTTCATTTTACATTGTTGTATATAAAATTTCAATCTAAGTTCTAGGCATAACTTGGAAATTTAACTCAAAGAAGTTGTTACTTATGAGTCAAGTGTCACTTATATCTTTATTATTCTCCAAGCAAGACAAATGGAGATCCCTGGGAATTTTTTAATTTGTTTTGATACTGGATAAAAATACAATAATAAAAGAGCTTTTTCCCTCAGTACGCAGGGAACTACAAGTTCTTCAATCAGTGTTCTCTAGGATAAAACCCTTGTTCAACCAGTGCTCTTGACATACATGTGGCAAACACAGATCCTTATCTTCACTACANCCAATGCTTTCAATGAAAAATGAAATGTTTTTCATTTTACATTGTTGTATATAAAATTTCAATCTAAGTTCTAGGCATAACTTGGAAATTTAACTCAAAGAAGTTGTTACTTATGAGTCAAGTGTCACTTATATCTTTATTATTCTCCAAGCAAGACAAATGGAGATCCCTGGGAATTTTTTAATTTGTTTTGATACTGGATAAAAATACAATAATAAAAGAGCTTTTTCCCTCAGTACGCAGGGAACTACAAGTTCTTCAATCAGTGTTCTCTAGGATAAAACCCTTGTTCAACCAGTGCTCTTGACATACATGTGGCAAACACAGATCCTTATCTTCACTACAGTAGTTGGCCCACCCTACTTAAACTGTCATTGCTATAAGCAATGCACTTCTGTGATAGCCCAGAATGAATACCCAGATCCACTTAGATTTTGAGTCCCAATGCAAATGGTTTATTTGGCTCTTACTTGACAAAGGAACTCAGACAAGCTACTGAATTTCAGAACCTGATTTCCTTATCTGGAAATGGGGAAAATGGAAAAGGTAATTTAGAAACTAATTCTCTTGGTTATATATAAAGTCAGTTTATAAATTAAGCATTATTATAGTGATCTCAGGCAAATCATGGTTGTATTTTTTTCACATTCTCTCACAATCTGGCTCTATTGTTCCCGTACAATACTGTGTGGAGGCAAGAATTTTGATAATACTGTTATTAGGATCATAAATAACAAAATAAAATTCCTCTTAATTTTGTTTTCAAATTGGTCAGAGATGTCTTATTTTCCTTCTCTAAAACATAAATAATAGTGAGGTTGCTGTAGATAAGCAATAAGGGGTGTGAAGCAATTGTACAGTCCCTGAAATGTGGTAAGTGAATGATATTTGGTGATGATAATGATAGGAATAAGGACTCGTTTATTTTAATTTTCAGTTATTTACATCTATACATAGAATGGACAAGGTGCTAGACATGTAGCTTGGAACTTGATGTCTACTCTTTGAGACACTTGGGAATTTGAAAAACACCTTCCAATCAACTAGAGTTCGTTTCTTGGTTAATGCATTTAAATTGGATAAAGTCTTGTGGTACTCTCAGTCAATACTTTTGGCAAAGACAGTTATTTTTTTCATCTGCTATCAAAGATTAAACTTTATGGCAGCAGCATTCTGTTTTGCATTTAAATGACCAAGTAAAGTTATACAGAGGATTTTTTTTCTTCATAACAGAGCCTTGGAATCATTGCTTAATAGAATTCCTGGAAACTTTGCATTGTATGCATAAGAGACAATTATGCTCTCAATGGTATACATACAGCTGTTGCAACTATTATAATGTGTTTAATTATAAAGAGTCTTAACCACCTGAAACTCAACATTGTATCTAATTCATTGCAGTAATTTAGGAGATGTCAATTGTTGTCAATATTTCATTTCCTTAGAAGCAGCTTATTGAGCTAAATGATTTAAAGTTATGTAGTAATTAGAACAGTGCCAGAAACTTGGAGACTGATGAACTGATACCTTCTCTTATGGTACTAAACATTTGTTCTTTTCATTTCTTTAAGATTTAGCAAGGATGTTGAGCTGCTCTAGATAAATGCAGACATATGGATCCATCAAGAACTCTGATAGACTGAGCGCCCACGTGCTAGTTGAAGTAACATAAAGCATTCAATTCTGTTCCCGACTTTCTTTATCTGTAAAGTGGGGAAAATCCAGTTCCATAAGTTAATTGTTAAGATTAAACAAGTTATACTTGTAAAACACAGAGCTTGGTACATGCTAAGCATTTGAAACCTTGTTAGTTTCAATTACTGTAGATGAGATGCTGTGTACCACCTGAGTAAGAGCACACTCTCTAAAGCCAGCTTGCATGGATTTGACGCCTGGTGTGCTGCTAAGCAGGTGTGCAGGCGTGTGTGTGCTTAGTCGCGTCTTACTCTGCGACCCCATGGACTGCAGCCTACTAAGTTCCTCCTATGGGATTTTCCAGGCGAGAGTACTGGAGTGGGTTGCCATTGCCTTCTCCCAAATAAGAGTATAGGTACCATGTCATTAGGCAAAGCATAATTTGACCACAAGAAAATAAAATAACTTTTATGAGATCAATATCCTTTTAGCATCTTCTGAGTACAGGAATCTTTTAAAATGAACTCCCAAATTTCACATTTATAAACACTTTAAAGGTGCATTTTAAGTCAGAAGGACGCATATCATCTCCAAACATTCTTCATATAAATGGTTGGAAGTAGATGGTAAACTACTTAAAGTTTGTACCAGTAAAGTAGTTTGTGAAGTAGTTTGCCCTATCTTGCAAGTTTGAAATAGCAACTCCAAAAAGTAAAATAACATCCATAAACCCAAAACATGTCATTTCCAATATCTTACGCCACCTTTTTTTCCTGTAAACATCCCTACATTTTGACACATAACTTGTATAAATTTTAAATATTAACATCCTATATTCACATAATCGGGAATAAAATACTTTTATTATAAACTTTACTAAATAAGTATCATTTTATTTCTAGGAAAGTGAAATAAAATCATATTAGCAATTCATTTTATGAAAATATATTCAGGAATAATAGTTCAAAATATTACAAGAGCTTTGATTAAATGTCCTAAGTGAAAGCAAAGAAATGAAGAAAAAATATTTCTGTAATTCAGAAACTTCGAAGGAAAGTGATTGGCATTTCATTTTCAATTCCTTAAAGTTATGTGTGTGTGTGTTTGTGTGCATGTATGTGTGTATTCTAATGGATCTGTAGAGTTCTTAAGCAAATATTAATTGAGCAGCTGTTACATATCAGCCCTTGCACCAAGGTTACAAAGTGCAATAACTTCACATTCTGAAAGTCTAGTTACCTTTATATTGTACATGAATATGAACTATATTTTAATTGTTTTACTTGAAATTGTTTTCTAAACAATTTCCTATATTTATAAATGTATTTATATAGTTAAATGTATTTATANATGTATGGCAAAATGAGTACAGTATTGTAAAGCAAAACAAACTAAAAAATAAAAATTAAAAAAAAACACACAGTAAATGTTTACAATTATGATCACTACTGCCACAATTAATGTTTACTGTTTTTACTACTATTAAGTGGCATTTGGCAGAGAAGGCGATGGCACCCCACTCCAGTACTCTTGCCTGAAAATCCCATGGACGGGGGAGCCTGGTGTGCTGCTGTCCATGAGGTCGTGGAGAGTCGGACATGACTGAGCGACTTCACTTTCACTTTTCACTTTCATGCGTTGGAGAAGGAAATGGCAACCCACTCCAGTGTTCTTGCCTGGAGAGTCCCAGGGACGAGGGAGCCTGGTGGGCTGCCGTCTGTGGGGTCTCACAGAGTTGGACACGACTGAAGCAACCTGGCAGCAGTGGCATTTGGGTCTGGAAAGAAAAACAGGAGCCAGTTTGTATGGAAGCTCCTGAAAACTCACCAGAAAACCGGAAATTTTTTCTTGTAGACAATGAAGAACCATGGAAATGCTTTTGAGAAAACTTTGAAGGAGAGGGAAAATGTCTTTCAGGAAGTCAACTTATTTATAACGTTGCACACGTGCATTTGTTTGATAAAAGCATAGAAAAGTGTGATAGTCGTCAACTTACTATGGGTAAAGACAAAAATGGTAAAGCTATGCCATCGGCATTTGAGAAATTAGTGAACAGGTGGGAGAGTTGAGGATGAAGGGTTAGGGGTCAGGAACTTTCTCAGAGAGGCCAAATCATGCTGTTTAAGCTGCTGCCTACCCAGTCTGACTTTGACACCATGTGGAGGAGCAAAGACACAAAGCTAGACTAAAGCATATTGCCCTTTGTTGGGGTGGCTCTGACAACGCCTTAGGAAGTACTCGTGTGCTCTTGCCTGTCTCAGGGCTTCCTGCCCTACTGTGCTAGGATAAGCCCATTTTAATCCTGTTTCATCATATTATTTCCTTCCCAAGGTCTTGCAGGGGTCTCAGTGGCCCATGGGGATGCTTTTCCAGCAGTCCTATGCTGAGAGTTGATGTAGTCACAGAATGAACAAAATGCATCTTCCTGAAACAACATTTAAAAAAATTTTATTTATTTTAATCAGAGGATAATTACTTTATAATATTGTGATGGTTTTTGCCATACATCAACACGAATTGACCACAGGCATACCTGTGTCCCCTGCATCCTGAATCGTCTCCCACCCTGCCCCATCCCTCTGGGCTGTCCCAGAGCACCAGCTTTGGGTGCCCTGCTTCATACATTGAATTTGTACTGGTCATCTGTTTTATGTATGGTAATGTTTATGTTCCTGAAACATTTTTATGCAAGTATTTGAGGAGAAAAGTTGAGTTTGAGATGAGATAAACATGGAAATATCTTGAATACTATTATACCTCATAGATCATTTTAGAGAGAAGTCTGTTTTATATTTGTCTACAAGGTTGATAGAAATATTTTTACATGTATCCATTAAATTCCCTCGTAAAATGAACATCAGTGCTTTTGCTGCTGCTCTTCCCATATTTCAGGAGGGGATCAGGGAGGAGAGATCTTTCTATGTTCTAGTTGCTTCACAAGGTGGAGCCTCAGGGAAAAATTTCCTGAATGATAAGAGAAAAAAATTCTGGAAAAGTGTAATCCAAGGGAATAAATTTATTTATTTATTTGGCCACATTGGGTCTTAGTTGTGGCACAAGAACACTCTAGCTGTGGTGCAAGGATTCTCTAGTTGAGTGCCTGGGCTTAGTTGCTCTGAAGCATGTGAGATCTTAGTTCCCCAGCCAGGAATTGAACCTACATTCCTGGCACTGCAAGGCAGATTCTTAACCACTGGACCACCAGGGAAGTCCCCAAGGGGAATAGATTTAACACCAAAAAACTCAGTTTATTTTTCAAATAGATGTCAGAACTTTCACTTACTGAACTAGGAAGAAATGTTTCTTCTCCATTCTATATTTCCTTTCTTTCTTTCTTTTTTTAGGTATCAATAACTGGACTTTAATGAAATAACATTTGTATTTGACGAACTTTTTTTCTAGGTCAATTTAGTGATGGTTCAACAAATAAACAGCTCATTTAAAAATAGGTGCACAGTATTACTACAGAGTAAAGAAGTATTGACATAATATTGAAGAACATTCACTTCTCAATCACATGAATACCAGCCTTACCAGGTATGAGTTTGGTAATGTCCATTATGATCCTGACCTCTCTGATAGCACTCTCTTGAGTATAAAATGTGAAGAGTCCTACTTCTCTGTGTCATTATAAAGACAAAATAGTATCACGTTTACAAAGCCCTTGACAAAAGTGGGTATGTTATGAAAGCTCAGCAAACAGAAACAATTAGGGCTTCCTTGATAGCTCAGCTGGTAAATAATCCACCTGCAATGCAGGAGACCCTGGTTTGATTCCTGGGTTGGGAAGATCCCCTGGAGAAGGGATAGGCTACCCACTCTGTTATTCTTGGGCTTCCCTGGTGGCTCAGCTGATAAAGAATCTGCCTGCAGTGTGGGAGACCTGGGTTGGGAAGGTCCTCTGGAGAAGGGAATGGCTGCCCACTCTAATATTATGGTCTGGAGAATTCCATGGACTGTATAGTCGTGGGGTTTGCAAAGAATCAGACACTACTGAGCAACTTTCACTGGGGGATTAATTATTGTAGATTCTTCCGTTTCTTCTGTAGTTAAGTTTTAGATTATTTCCTGTTTTTCTTCTAGAAATAACAGTGAACTGTACATCTATTTCCATAAGTGTTTGTTTACATTTTTGGTATTTTTACAGGCTCAAGTTCCTGAAGTCACAATAGATTTTGTATATATTGAAACTCTAGAAGTAGATTGACAAATTGCATTCTAGATAAGTGATATTAATTTATACTTTTACCACTAAGGTGTGAGAAAGCCTGTCTCAATAAGCCTTTATAAGTAAATTTTTTAAAATGTTGATTTGAATTTAGATTTCTTTGATTGCTGGAGAATCTGCATTATTTCTTTTTAATATATTAGTTAGTGACATTTCACCCTTTTTTTCCTTTGTCCTTTTCTTAGTAGAGTATTATTTATAAATATATATATTTTAAATGTTCTTGACTATTGTGATTTCCTGTTTGTATTTATTAATCAAATATCATTTACCAGTTTTCTTGTCTTTTTGGATGCCTGAGGTCTTCTGTTGGCATTCAGTAGCTGTTCTGTATGAATCATTCCATTTGTAGATATATTTTCCATATTTTTGTGAGAGAAGATGAGAACTCCATATCCTATTCCTCTACCATCTTGATCCCCTTCCCTCCCCTATGCTATTTTTCTATAATATTTTGGTCTTACAAAGATTTACAAGCCACAAAATTTGACTTCCAAAGATTATCTAGAGATGTGTATTTAATAGAAAATTCACATAAGTTTTAAAATATAACAGGAGGATTGAAGGAGATTTTACACTTGTCCTGGGCTGCTTTGAGTTATCCCACAGATGGCCCCTTGACAACAAACACTACTTGAGAACTATTTACTTGGGAAGGTTTGAGAAACTCTAAGCATTCCAGCTTCACTATGGCCAAAATCAATTGCTTATTTTTCTTTACATTTTCCTCTGAATTTGTACACATCAATTTCTTCTAGTACACATCTTTCTTTCTTTAGCAAATTAACCATGGGAAGCCCATCAAATGTTCACCACGAAGAACATCTACCTGTTTATCTAACTTCATTAATCGTTAATCTCAATATCTTCTAGGATTTATGCACCTAGGTTGATAATGTTTGTGGTCATAGGTACTTGGTGACATGTGTATCAATCCATTGATTGGTTCAACTATATTTGTGAAGCCTGTAGTTCACAGACACAGCAATGGGTCACAGACGTGACCCATGGACAAGGACAACATTGTACAATTAATGTAATGTATTAATGCTTGTAATACAATGTAGGGTGTGGTTAGGGAGATGACTGTGAAAGCCTTGAAATATATATTTATCTCCTTGGAAGGCTCTTCTAAGTTCCACTTGGGAGTGGTACTCAACAGTGACTTTGATCAACTCAATCCTGACTCTCCAAAGGAGAATGATTTAATTATTATGGTTTTCATTTTGCATGGTTTCTCTCTAGGCATGTGGGGAAGGTCTCATGGAAACACAGAACATCATACAGGTGTCAGAGTTTGTCCTCTTGGGATTCTCACAGATGGAGGAGTTCCAGAAATTTCTCTTTGTGGTGTTCCCATTTGTCTACGTCATCACCATTGTGGGAACCCTCCTCATCATGGTCACAGTGACTATTGACTCTCAGCTCCACATAGCCATGTATTTTCTTCTTTGAAATCAGTCTGTCATAGACATCTGCTATTCTACAATCACTTTCCCAAAGATGCTGGTGGACTTCTTGCATGACACCAAGACCATCTCCTACCAGGGCTGCATGATCCAGATCTTCTTCCCCTTTCTGGGAGGTGGGACTGCCTTCTTCCTCCCAGTGTTAGCCTGTGACCACTGCAGAGCCATCTCCCAGCCCCTCCATTATGTTACCATCATGAACACTCAAATGTGTATGGGTCTAGAGGTGGCTGCTTGGGTAGGGGGCTTTGTCTACTCCATTGTCCAGCTGGCTCTGATGCTCCCATTGCCTTTCTGTGGACCCAACATCCTAGATAATTTCTACTGTGACATTCCACAAGTGCTGACACTTGCCTGCACAGACACCTCCCTCCTGGAGTTCCTTATGATCTCCAACAGTGGGATGCTGGTCCTCATCTGGTTCCTCCTCCTTCTGATCTCTTATACTGTCATCCTGGTGATGCTGAGGTCTCAGCCTGGGCAGGCGAGGAGGAAGGCAGCTTCCACTTGCATCACTCACATCACTGTTGTGTCTCTGAGCTTTATTCCCTGTATCTATATCTATGCCTGACCCTTCACTCCCTTCTCCATGGACAAGGCTGCGTCTATCAGCTACAGGGTCTTGACTCCTGTGCTCACCCTCATCATCTACACCCTTAGGAACCAGGAGATGAAGGCAGCCATGAAGAGATTAGGCAAGTGCCTAGTGATTTCCAGCAAGGAGTGAGCTTAAAATAGGTAATTTAAATGACAAATCTCTCTGAACCTTTGTTTTCCCATGTAAGAAGTGGAGGAAAGTCTTTATAGAATGCAGCAGTTGAGATTAAACTAATATTTCTATGTACCTATTCCTGTGTCAGATATTATGTTAGGTACTTCTGTACTTTTGTCTCATTCTCACAAAACTGACAGTGAATATGTTATTATCATATTAAACAGTTTAACAAGCCAGAAAACTAGGAAATAAATGACTTGCTCAATGATGAAGAGCAAGTGAGGGGCAGAGCTTGGCCAGGAGATGGTTCCCCTGACTCCAAGTTTTGAGGCAGGAGGTATGGATGGAATTTGAAACTCAGAGTCTCAAATAATCATAAGGGAAAACTTAGAGTTACTTAGCTATGGATGAATATCTGTGATGAATGCTCAACACTTTTTTTTTGGAGCCTCCATTAGGACTTTAGTCATATTGGGCTGGCCAAAACATTAGTTGGATTTTTATATCCCCTCCCTCTTGAACCCCCCTCCCACCTACTCCCATCCTGCACCTCTAAGTCACAGAGCACTGAGCTGAGCTCCCTGTGCTACACAGCTAATTCACACTAGCTACCTGTTTTACACACAATAGTGTATTTATGTCAGTTCTGCTCTCCCAGCTCTTCTGCCCCCTCCACCACTGTGTCCACATGTCTGTGTCTCTATACCTGTTCTAGAAACAGACTCATCTGTCCTGTCTTTCTGGAGTCCACATATATGCATTAATGTGTGATATTTGTTTTTCTCTTTCCAACTTACTTTACTCTGTATGACAGACTTCATGTCCACCCATTCACATCACTACAAATGACCCAATTTCATTACTTTTTATGGCACAGTAATGTTCCATTGTATATATACACTATGGTGCCATTTTTATAAGGCTCAAAAACAAACCAAGTACTGCTTAAAGATATACAGGTAAAGATATACATGTTTAAATGGTGCAGTGATGAACACAAGTTTTGGAATTTTCCTTATCCCAGGTCAACCAATCAGGAGGAAACATCTAGGTCATTTCAAATGTATTGGTCTGGTTTTTAAGAGATGGTTTTCAGATGTGTCTTTTGTAATTATGTTTGATAACCAACATAGACACCGGCTATATTTTTTTCCATTATATAGAAAGTATTTTGTTAAATATTTTAGACACAAACCAAGAAGAAGTTAGTTTCTCTAACATCTTATCAAATGAGCTTTTTGGCCAACCCAATAGATATTAGTTTTACAGTACTAGGCAAAGGAAGTGTTCCCCAAGCCAAGCACAATATCCATTTCCCTAAAATACTCAGGTAAAGGAGGCACAACTTCTTTATATAAAACCCGTTTAAACTTTCCAACTTTAATAATCTTATCAATCCTTACCTTTTAATGTTCTCTCAATCTAACTATAGCCTGCACTTTCATCTCAACTCTGGAACAATCATTTCTTTCTGCTCCCTGCTCTCTGCCTCCTTCCTCACTGTGGTATTTTGGAAGTGGTCTTACTTTTAACATTTTCTAACTATTTCCCATATGAGTATTTCCTTTTGGATTTTTTCCTTTTCTACAAAAACTCCTTGGATAATCTGAAAGCTATTCTAGTTTCCCGACCTAATCTTCACATCATTTCCATAATATGGCGGAGAGGAGGATCCTGTAGTATGGTTGAGGATCCAAGGCCAGAGAGGGCAAAGCCATGCCTATTAGTGGTCCAGATTTGAGATATGAGTTAAACCCAAGGCTGCCACCTCATGGGTTTTTGCCTTTCCCTTTGACTTCCTCCTTTGGAATGAGGGCTCCTTGAAGGTGGGGCCATGCTTTATTCACTTTTAAATTTGCTCAACACATTGAACAGTATCTTATCCAGACAGGCATTTCTACTTTTTCTTGCACCTTGTTCTTTCCCTGTCAAGTTCAAATCTACTTTTCATTTATCTTTCAGTAGCTTATATATAAATCTCCTATGAGGTATGCTTCCTTAGTGAGAGTCTTGGGCAATGAATAATGTTGATCTGAAGTAGCAAACATTATCCTCAATGGTGAAAAATTGAAAGCATTTCCCCTAAAGTCAGGAACAAGACAAGGGTGCCCACTCTCACCACTACTATTCAACATAGTTTTGGAACTTTTGGCCACAACAATCAGAGCAGAAAAAGAAATAAATGGAATCCAAATTGGAAAAGAAGTAAAACTCTCGCTGTTTGTAGATGACACGATCCTCTGCATAGAAAACCCTAAAGACTCCACCAGAAAATTACTAGAGCTAATCAATGAATATAGTAAAGTTGCAGGATATAAAATCCACACACAGAAATCCCCTGCATTCCTATACACTAATAATGAGAAAACAGAAAGAGAAATTCAGGAAACAACTCCATTCATCATTGCAATGAAAAGAATAAAATACTTAGGAATATATCTACCTAAAGAAACTACAGATCTATATGTAGAAAACTATAAAACACTGGTAAAAGAAATCAAAGAGGATGCTAATAGAAGGAGAAATATACCATGGTCATGGATTGGAATAGATTCAATGTAATCCCTATCAAGCTACCNCCTGCATTCCTATACACTAATAATGAGAAAACAGAAAGAGAAATTCAGGAAACAACTCCATTCATCATTGCAATGAAAAGAATAAAATACTTAGGAATATATCTACCTAAAGAAACTACAGATCTATATGTAGAAAACTATAAAACACTGGTAAAAGAAATCAAAGAGGATGCTAATAGAAGGAGAAATATACCATGGTCATGGATTGGAATAGATTCAATGTAATCCCTATCAAGCTACCAATGGTATTTTTCACAGAGCTAGAACAAATAATTTCACNCTATTGCTAATTAAAAAAAAATTATGTGGAGGTTTTTCTTCTTCCTTTTTTGTTTTCTTCTGTTCTTCTTAACTTTGTTCTTTCATTAAAATAATCTCATGAACCATTCCTAAGTTCTCGTGTTTGTACATTGAAATAACCGAGAGGGTGGAAAAGAATGTCACAAATATAGCATGTGTCCTTCACTTTGTATTTCATCCCTCTTCATATCTCTTTCTTGTTTACTTTCTTATTTGAATCTCAAAACAGTCCCTATACAGGTAGGATGCCTGTTGTAAACACTGGTTCATTTTTGTAAATGAGATATAAGGATTGCAATGCATACGGTCATATTTGGACAATGTGCAATTAAAACAAACGTTAACTGTTTGTTTAAAATTTAAAAAAAAGAATTCATCTACTTAACTTGAAGACAAGCACAGCACAGCCAAAAAATTGTAGTGCTAACATTGACATTGCTATGTTCTNGGTAGGATGCCTGTTGTAAACACTGGTTCATTTTTGTAAATGAGATATAAGGATTGCAATGCATACGGTCATATTTGGACAATGTGCAATTAAAACAAACGTTAACTGTTTGTTTAAAATTTAAAAAAAAGAATTCATCTACTTAACTTGAAGACAAGCACAGCACAGCCAAAAAATTGTAGTGCTAACATTGACATTGCTATGTTCTCCTTTATATTCACTAGAAAAAGGACTAAACATGTAATCACATGTAGTCTTTGGTTGAAAGCTCTTTGGAAAGAATAAGATATTTAGAATCCTTACATTATGTTCCTGCATAGCATTCTAGTTTTCATCCCTGACTTTTTAAATTAAAAACTTTTTTTAAGTTAAAAACTATCTGATGCCCTACATAGGTTTATTAAAAAAAATGTAAATGGAAGCAAATAATTTAAATCACATTTAGCAATTTGGTCATTAATACTGAAGCCAAGTAAAATAATTACTGACTCACTTCTATTCATCCTTCGGGTCTCAGCTTAAAGAATTACTTCAACAGGGAAACCATTCGTAACTCTTCCAGCCAGGTCAGGCACCCCTATTATATACTCTGTACACTCTATTCATTACTTTTAAAACCCCTTTTACAAAGAAACTAAATGAGCTTTTGTTTTGTTATCTATGTATGTTTCTCCTGCCAGAGTAAACTCCATGAGGACAAATAGTGTGACTCCGGTTAATACACTGTGATATATATTATTATATAGTTGCATTACTAGTTGTATGTATTATTAGTACATCATCATTATTCTAGATCTAGTACAGAAATTAAATAAGTGAAGTATCCACAGTCCATAAGCTCCCAGCCCAAGGCAGTGGTAAGACCAGTTACATAGATAACAGCTTTTATTGTGCAGTTTTCATAATCAGGGATGTAGAAGACATTCCTGTGAAGTAGATTTGAAGTCACTCAATAAGCATTCATTACACATACTCTGAACAGCACTACCATCTCGATTCTGTGAGAAAGGCAGGACCATTCAAATGGTACACAGATACAAGTGAATCTTAGAGAAATGGTATAGAGAGCCAGTGAATACAACAGAGTGACATGATATTTTTCAAGAAATACTTTTACCTTCTGAAGGAGCAGCAAAATGTGACTTGGAAAGGCCAGAGTGATAAGGGCATGTGTACAAGGGAAGAAGTAACAAATTCTGTGAAGCAGAAGGAAAAAAACTATCACTCGGCTGGCTCAGTTTCCCTAGTAGGAAAAATGAGAGATGGAATTAGTCAGCTTTGCTCCTTCAACAACGCGTGTGATTTTTAACAAGAATGGAAAAAGAGCTCTAGAGAATTTAAATAAAAACAGAAAAAAACTGATCTTATTATATTTCCATGATATATATTACATGCAACACAAACACACTTAAACTGCCTTCAAGTCTGGGGAGTGAGCATGTTATATAATCTTCAAGGGTTCCTTTGCTTCTCAGAACCATAAATGATTATGAAAGTTTGCAGGCTTCATCTAGCTTTACTGGGATCAGCCAACTACAACTATAGGTGTAGTTCCTGGAAGCAAGGTGGGTTTTTCTTTTTGTTTGTTTGTTTTTAATAATCTAAAAGGTAGCCCTGAGGAGCAGTGGTAGGCACCACAGATGACAGGGATGAGTAATAAGGGCTTATTAGCCTCATGCTTTAAAATCTAATAGATGATTCTTTGTAGTGTTTTCCACAAGTATGCTTGTTAGGCTAGCTAAAACAGAAAACAGACTTTTAAACAGCTCAAATCCCAATAACTAAGAAAGTGTCCATAAAATTAAACACACAAATATATGATACAAAACTACTATATACATGACTCCATGCTGACCAGTCAGTTTGTGAGTTAGAGAGAGATAGTGTTGGCAGAGACATTACTTTGCCAGCATAGGTCTGTATAGTCAAAGCTCTAGTTTCCAGTTCAGTTCAGTTCAGTCGTTCAGTCATATCTGACTCTTTGCGACCCCATGAGTTGCAGCATGCCAGGGCTCCCTGTCCATCACCAACTACTGGAGTTCACCCAAACCCACGTCCATTGAGTTGGTGATGCCATCCAGCCATCTTATCCTCTGTTGTCCCCTTTTCCTCCTGCCCCTAATCCCTCCCAGCATCAGAGTCTTTTCCAATGAGTCAACTCTTCTCATGAGGTGGCCAAAGTACTGGAGCTTCAGCTTTAGCATCACTCTTTCCAAAGAACACCCAGGACTGATCTCCTTTAGAATAGACTGGTTGGATCTCCTTGTAGTCCATGGGACTCTCAAGAGTCTTCTCCAACACCACAGTTCAAAAGCATCAATTCTTCGGCACTCAGCTTTCTTCACAGTCCAACTCTCCCATCCATACATGACCACAGGAAAAACCATAGCCTTGACTAGATGGACTTTAGTCGGCAAAGTAATGCTTCTGCTTTTGAATATGCTGTCTAGGTTGATAATAACTTTTCTTCCAAGGAGTAAGTGTCTTTTAATTTCATGGCATGTACAGATGTGAGAATTGTACCATAAAGAAGGCTAAGCACTGAAGAATTGATGCTTTTGAACTGTGGTGCTGGAGAAGGCTCTTAAGAGTCCCTTGGGCTGCAAGGTGATCGAATCAGCTAATCCTAAAGGAAATCAACCCTGAATATTCATTGGAAGGACTGATGCTGAAGCTCCAATACTTTGGCCACCTGATGTGAAGAACTGACTCATTGGAAAAGACTCTGATGCAGGGAAAGATTGAAGGCGGGAGAAGGGGATGCCAGAAGACGAGATGGCTGGATGGCATCACTGACTCAATGGAGAGGAGTTTGAGCAAACTCCAGGAGATGGTGAAGGACAGGTCAGCCTGGTGGTCTGGAGTCCATGGGGTCACAAAGAATCAGACACATCTGAGTGACTGAACGACAGCAGCAAACATTGGCACAGAGTGGAAAATTAAAAAGAAAAAGAGAATGACAACAGAAACCTTCTGCCTTCTAGACGCCACTAATCTAAGGCGCAGGAAAACCTTTCCTCTATCTCAAGAATTCTCATCTCACAGTGACTTTTGCAAAACCAAGGAATTATCATTGAGAATAGTAACAGGGGAGAAAATACAAGCTCCCTAAACACTGAGGAAAATTTTGTTTCATTGTACTATGTAGAAATGTTACAGTGTTAATGTCATATCTTACCAGCATCATAGTTTATACCCTATGAGATCTGAACTACGAGATTTCCTATCTAACAATGTCATTGTTCTGAAAATGTCCAAGCATCCATAGGCAAGTTAACAGACAAGTCCTTAAACTTCAAAAAGACTTGTTGGTTGCTTATGTTAGCTGTGACAGCAAGACATTTGGGGATTGGTTTCTTTTCTGCTAGAAATGGTATCTTTTCTGCTACACATTAATTTAGGACCCAAATTACTTTCTAATTGTGCCTCTTACTTGCAATATATAATCCCCAAATATCTATGAGGTTGAAAGGGGGAAGGCGAGGGTTTTGTGATCAGATCTGAATGTGTTCTCAATTCTACCTTCACTTCGTTCACCAGAATTAAGTCAAATGGACCGACTTAATATAAGGGAATTTGGAGTTTCCTCCTTTATACCCAGGAGGAAAATGAAATGAATGGTTGAACATCTGGCAGGGAATCTCTAACTAACCCATAAGAGAAGAGAAGGATCTGAGTGTGCAGGCATGCTTGGTTACTGCCGTGTCCGACTCTTTTCGACTCCATGGGCTGTAGCACACCAGGCTCCTCTGTCCGTGGGATTTCCCAGGCCAAAATACTGGAGTGTGTTACCATTTCCTTCTCCAGGGGATTTTCCCCACCCAGGGACTGAACCTGCCTCTCCTGCACTGTCAGGCAAGTTCTTTACCACTGAGCTTCTAGGGAAGCCCCAAGGATCTGAGAGGCAATAACAAAACATAGAAACAAGGTATACAGCTTACATTCTTTCCTTTGTCTATGATTTTTTTTTTTAATGCTGTTTTGATCCCATTTTGAGGCCCCGATTAGAGGCCAGTCAGTTTCCTTTCAATGGACCATTAAGTTGACACTCCGAACCAGCTTCCATCAGGTTCTCACACTCTGGGCTACTGTTTGCTGTTATTGTTTACTGGCTAAGTCCTGTTTGATTCTTTGTTGACCCCATGGACTGCAGCCCACCAGGCTCCTCTGTCTGTGGGATTTCTCAGGCAAGAATCCTGGAGTGGGTTGCCTTTCCTTCTCCAGAGGATGTTCCTGACCCAGGGACTGAACCCACGTCCCCTGCACTGCAGATGGACTCTTAACCACTGAGCCACCGGGGAAGCCCTGGGTCACTGTGCACCTGCCCTAATTGTCCCAAGACCAGATATCAGACAACCAGGGGCAGCGCCTATGTCTGAAAGTCAGCTGAAATTATTCAAAGTAGCTAATCCTAAACTTGCTTACCCATGGAAACCACAGCAAAGACCCCAAGCACAGCTCCCCGCTCTCCTGCCTCATGACCGACCCAGGGGCTTCCCCTGAGCGGCACTGGGGGTCACACCGCGTTCCCCCCAGGGGACTGTGAGTGATGGAATTATAAACTGCATTCTGGTTTTCCTCTCTTGATCGGTGGCTGGCCTCACTGTACCTCGCCCACAGTAATGTGGTTAGAACACTGTTAAAAGGATATATAAATGTTTGATCCATTGTCAACAAAATCATATTCCGTTTCAGAGCCGAATCAGCTGACACCTCTCAGAGCGTCATATCGTCAATATTCAGCTGATAATCTGGATCCAAACTGACAAAGGAAACAAAACATTCTCATCTGTGAGCCAAGGGAGAGAGCTGGAAACACTGAGCCAGTTGAACATCTCCATCCAAGCCAGCCCTTAAATGAAAACAAATGCAGTGTCACCAGCCTACAGGAGGATTGCACTCAACTCTGGAAAAGAGAGAGGAAAATATGTTTTTAACTGACGAGAACATTTATGTTTTGTTTGTTTGAAAAATACACCAAGAAGCCTTCTCTGAAATTTGTTGTAAGCTATTCCGTCTAAAATGTGTGAGTATAAGAAAATCTACAACCGAGAATGAGATGATTGGATGACATCACTGACTTGATGGACATGAGTTTCAGCAAGCTCCAGAAGTTGATGATAAACAGGGAAGCCTGGCGTGCTGCAGTCTATGAGGTCGCAAAGAGTTGGACACGACTGAGTGACTGAACTGAATACAAACTAAATGAAATAAAAGTTTTGCAGTTTATAAAACTAGCTGAAGGTTGAGTGCCAGTTCATTGAATGGGTTCATTTGTGTCTTATTTCAATGCACTCTTTTCTGAGGTTTATTTTTGAAGTGACTTAAGATGAGGGAATAAAAAGGGACAGGATGTGTTTCTATCCCAGAGTTTGCCATTAACCTATTCTGTAGCAGTTGTGGTTGTAAGGCATCTGTATGAAACCAGGGAGGTTTCAGTTTTGATATAATAACATTATGAATTACTGTGAAATATTATTGTGTAATTAACCTAGTTCTAAAGAAGGTTCTCTGGTGGGAAAGTACTACCAAAATAATTTATAATTTTGATTTGTGTCCTACTCGTAGCCTGGAGTATTAGGTAGTGTGTACTCATTACTCTACTAGATAAGCCGAACATGATTTGTCTAGGGCCATTTTGTTAAATATTATTTAGCTAGTTCTAGTTTATGAAAATGCCCTATCAATTTCACTAGAAAAAGGACAAAAGAAAGGACCTATAGGTTAGTGTGCAGCTGGACATCAAGGAGCTGACCTGAGGTTGAATTCTAGAAACTAGACTTAAACGGATCTTGCAAGCTTGATCTGATCACTTAAAATCCCTGAGCATTTCTTTCATGCCTTTAAAGTATTAACAATGATATGTTTCTTCTCTAGGAGTGTCAGAGTTTAAAGAGTTAGTGCATATAAAATATTTTTTGTAAAGCCTTCTAGATAGGAGGTCTAAATAGTTGGAAGAGTTGGGATGAAATTCATCCAGACTCCAAATCTTTCTTTCTTAATGTCAATTTAAGTCAAAAAGGACAGATTTGTCTGTGCCAGTCTATCAATGCCTAGACCCAAACGCACCATACCATCTCAGATACAATGCAGGCCATGTTTCTGGATACTTTTAATACTTGAGTGCTTGCCTGAGTTTCTCACTTGGAAATAACTGTTTTTAGTTTAACAAGATAAAAAATAACAATGTCACCATTTACTGAGCGTGTGCGTCTAGTCCCATGAAGAACCTTTTGTTTTAATCTTCAAAACAGCCCCATCGATTTGCATTAGTAACTTCTTCCTCCCTCCCCAACTCCTTGTCCTTCTCTCTGCTTTCTTCCGTTCTTCCTTCTGTCCTTACACCCTGCCCCACTGGTATCTGCCATGTAGTGTGTACACAGAAAAGGACATCCGGCCCTTGTGCATGAGTTAGAACTTGATCAGAGTTTAGCTGCTTAATTTAATAATCCATGTCTGCTAAAGCATTTGGTTGTCGATTGTTCCTTTAAAAAGTGAACACATTAGGATAGTAAATAGTAAATTTTATCACTTAAGACACTTTTGGAGGAAAACTATGTATTTTCCATGAAATTGTTGCCTAGGAAACAGTGATTTCATCTTATTTTTGGCATAGAACTGTAGGTGTCTAAAAGCTCTGAATCAGTCTGCACACAGCACGAATGCTGATATTTATGAAGCCAGCAAGACATTAAGGGCATTTCTACCTCGAGGTCTCCAAAGAAGAAATTTTTTCTAAGAATTTTCTGAGTGATCAGCTGGATAAGAACATTCCTTCAAGTTACCAGGAGAAGGTAAGAAGGACTGAAGTAGCTATTTCTTCAAAGAACATACAAAAATTGCCATCAAACATATTAAAGATACCACGAGGAGCTCGGGTGAAGGCAGTCACAGAGGCATCACCAAAGTCGGGATTCAGTTTGTTGTTCCAACTGAGTGCTGGACCCCCAGTAGGCTGAAAGACATTAAAAACATTTTTTAATGCTGGTAAAGATGTGGAGGAATCAGAAGCCTTGTGCACTATTGATAGGAGTGTAAAAAGGTGCAGATGGTCTAGAAACCACTATATAAAGTACTTTAAAATTAAAAATAACCATATAATTCATTAATCCCACTTCTGAGCACCCAGAAGAATAAAAATAAAACAAATTCTCAAACAGATATTTGCAAATCCATGTCTGTTGCAGCATTATTTAAAATAACCAAGACATGGAAACAGCCTAAGTGTCTATCAATTGATGAATGAATAAAGAAAATATGATGTAATCTGCTGCTGCTGCTGCTAAGTCGCTTCAGTTGTGTCCGACTCTGTGCGACCCCACAGATGGAAGCCCACCAGGCTCCCCCCATCCCTGGGATTCTCCAGGCAAGAACACTGGAGTGGGTTGCCATTTCCTTCTCCAATGCATGAAACCGAAAAGTGAAAGTGAAGTCGCTCAGTCGTGTCCAGCTCTTTGCGACCCCATGGACTGCAGCCCACCAGGCTCCTCCGTCCATGGGATTCTCCAGGCAAGAGTACTAGAGTGGGGTG
Organism: Neotragus moschatus; assembly: GCA_006410615.1. Classification (NCBI taxonomy): domain Eukaryota; kingdom Metazoa; phylum Chordata; class Mammalia; order Artiodactyla; family Bovidae; genus Neotragus; species Neotragus moschatus. Next base: position 520,341 of record SJYA01003201.1, on the reverse strand, counting down.
CCCAATAAATATATATATACACACATACACACATATATATGAACACACACATACACAGTGGAATACTATTCAGCTTTCAAAAAGGAAATCCTGTCCTACCACANAAAGTGAAGTCGCTCAGTCGTGTCCAGCTCTTTGCGACCCCATGGACTGCAGCCCACCAGGCTCCTCCGTCCATGGGATTCTCCAGGCAAGAGTACTAGAGTGGGGTGCCCAATAAATATATATATACACACATACACACATATATATGAACACACACATACACAGTGGAATACTATTCAGCTTTCAAAAAGGAAATCCTGTCCTACCACAACACAGATGAACCTTAAGGACATTATGGTGAGTTACATAATTCCATGGCTAAAAGACAAAATTTTCATGATTCCATTATATGAGATACCTAAATTAGTCACTGATCAATGCAAAGAAATAGAGGAAAACAACAGAATGGGAAAGACTAGAGATCTCTTCAAGAAAANCTGAGTGAACTCCGGGAGTTGGTGATGGACAGGGAGGCTTGGCATGCTGTGATTCATGGGGTCACAAAAAGTCAGACACGACTGAGCGACTGAACTGAATTAAAATTAGTCACACTCAGAAACAGAAAATAGAAAGGTGGTTGCCCGTGATGGGAGAAAGGGAATAATTACAGAATGGTGCCGGAGCACCTTCTGGGGTGGTGGTCAGATTCTATATCTTGATTGTAGCACGGTTTACACAACTACATGTGTGCTTGTGTGCTAAGTCGCTTCAACCCTGTCCTACTCTGTGTGACCCCATGGACTGTGTAGAGCCTGCCAGGCTCCTATGTCCATGGGATTCTCCAGTTGAGGATGCTGGAGTGGGTGGCCATGCCCTTCTCCAGGGGATCTTCCCGACCCAGGGATCACACCAGCATCTCTTACCTCTACTGCATTGGCAGGTGAGTGCTTTACCACTCGCACCAACTGGGAAGCCTACACAGCTATATAGAGTTGGCCAAACTATATAAGTGCTACAAGATGATCACTGTGAATAGTAGATAAATCTAACAGCAGCAAAAGGACCATAGCTGGTGAATTTAAGAATTCTTTTATCCAAGTCAAAGCTCACCTCTTTTCTATTGATGTGACCACAGGGTCTTATATCATGTGTAGTTCTAATTTTTCTCACCTGTAAAATAATGGTCGTAATATTTTCCTCTGTGCAAAGCTCTTTTGGAACAGTACCTGACATCAGCATGTTTTTTTTTTTTTTTCCAAATTTCCCTTCTCTTCCTTTCATGCCAGTATTTTTCAAAGTATGACTTTCAGACTCCTAGCATCAAAATCACTGTTGACTATTAAAATGCAACTCTTGAGAATAAGATCGCAGAAAGTACATTTTAGCAAGGGCTAAAATCAAGCTTGCAGTGATGCTCTGATACACTCAGGCTTCACTGGTCCACAGTCTCCACCACCATTTTATTCCATAAGCAAAATTCCCACTTGAATGATATTCCTCAATCTCTACTGCCGCTGCTGCTGCTAAGTCGCTTCAGTCGGGTCCGACTCTGTGCGACCCCATAGAAGGGGTCGCAGTCCACCAGGCTCCCCCGTCTCTGGGATTCTCCAGGCAAGAACACTGGAGTGGGGTGCCATTTCCTTCTCCAGTGCAAGAAAGTGAAAAGTGAAAGTGAAGTCGCTCAGTTGTGTCCAACTCTTAGTGATCCCATGGACTGCAGCCCACCATCCATGGGATTTTCCAGGCAAGAGTACTGGAGTGGGGTGCCATTGCCTTCTCCATCTCAATCTCTAAGAATGATTTTAATCCTGAATCATGAGGGACTTGCTTTTATGGTTTTTTTTCTTTCTTTCCACTTAAATGTCAAGAATGGACTTCCTGCATTAGAATATCTTGAGGGTGCTTGTTTAAAATCCGGATGTTTGAACCACAATCCAATCGCTCTGAATTATAATGTCTAGGGTTGGGATTCAGGAATCTACATTTAAAAAAGCCTTCGGAGTAACTCTTATATACTTTGAGAATGATAGCCAAACCTACCAATCACACTAACTGAAAGTGAGACTGATCTTGGGCCTAATTTTGATCATTCAGTTCATATCTACAGTCCTTACCTCGTTCTCACTTCTAAGCAGCAGGAATGAAGGATTTCATCGCATTTGTAATGGAAGATTCTGTGGTGATCAGATTCTGATTCCTAGTGACATTTCTTTATTCTGAAAGTGTTTATGGAGTAAATAATAGGTGTTGGGCCTCAATCTAAGTGTTACTGATAGAACAGTGACACACACAAAAAAGGCCACGATCTCCTGCTTTTCTAGCAGCATATACAGACAATTAATAAAATTAAGCTATTAAATATAATCGGTTAGATAACTAAATGTCATAGAGAAAAATTAATCATGAAAAGAAATAGAAATGGGAAGATTATCATTTTAAATCAGATGACCAGGAAAGGTATCACGGAAGATGCTTCCTACCATGATCTAATGGAAAATAATCTTTTTGTTACTCATGGACTGTCTACCCTTTTGAGGGGAGCNAAATATAATCGGTTAGATAACTAAATGTCATAGAGAAAAATTAAACATGAAAAGAAATAGAAATAGGAAGATTATCATTTTAAATCAGATGACCAGGAAAGGTATCACGGAAGATGCTTCCTACCATGATCTAATGGAAAATAATCTTTTTGTTACTCATGGACTGTCTACCTTTTTGAGGGGAGCATGCCAGTAATGGAATGGGTCACTGCCTGATATGACTGTTTCTCTGAGCCCACCACCTGAAGGCTCTCATCATCGCTTTCAGATGTCAAATTCTTGGGTTGGGCTTGTTTTCCTAAATCCTGGAGCTGGAGCTGGCTATGAAGTCCTGCCGTATGTCATTTTCCCCAATTTGGCCCTTACCAACCATACCTAGAGATGACAGATTGGCCCGGATTTAAGGGCTAGTTGCAGTGATAGACTCTCACCAGAAGAGGGTAGCAGAGTGTTGCAGAGTAAACGCGGCTGCGGGTGTAGGTCTTCCCCCAAGGAGATCAGTTCAAACACAGCATTAAGGTAGTCCAAGAGGTGAGTCCATTGAGGAATGGGTTGGCCTCAGCAACAGCTTTTATAAGAGCTGGGACTAGTATGGAATTGACATGCCCTGGAAGGAAGGGGGAGTGTAGCATATTGAAGTGACAATTCGAGAGCATTTTTCTAATGAACTCTTGTTGTTTAGTTGCTAAGTCATGTCTGACTCTTTTGCAACCCCATGGACTAGAGCCCGCCAGGCTCCTCTGTCCATGGGATTTCCCAGGAAAGAACACTATCGTCGGTTGCCATTGCTTCTCCAGGGGATCTTCCTTACCCAGGGACTGAACCCTGTCTCCTGCACTGCAAATGGATCCTTCACCACTGAGCTACCTGAGAAGCCCCATGAAGCTCCCTTACCTATTAACAAGCATTCCATTTCTTGCTAAATAACATGACAAGTGTCTATCCCTACGGTGGCCCCTCTTTACTCTATCCCTGTTAAATTCCACCTCACTAGCAACATGATGGCTTCTGAGTGTTCTGAGGGACCTTAAGACCCAAACCTTTTTTTTTCCTTCTCTAGTAAACATTTGTTCATCTTGAGTCCCCAGCTTAAGCTGAGCCTATACAGAACTAAAACTCGAGTCTCAGAGCCTCCCCTAATTTGAGAACTACATGAAGGCAGGAACAAGATGACCATGTGGGATTTTTCTCTGCAATCCCAGCAATGAGCCCAGTGCCTGGTACCTTATAGATACTCATTGCTATTTATTGTAAGACTTCATATTATGGCAAAAAGCAGTTAACCCAGATGGTAATTTTTAAAGTTCGTCTTCCTAAAAAGGGGCAGTGGTGTGACAAATTTCGTTTCTATCTTATGCTCAGCAGAAACCAGACGTTACTCTTCCTTTGTCAGCAGCACCAAGAAGGAAGCCTCTCACCTGCTTATCTCTTAAGGCAGCAAGCTGACAGTGACCAAATGAATGAAGCTAAACTGGATTAAAGGAAAGCAGAATGGCCTTAAGATGGTCATCCCCCACCCGTGGCCCAAACAAGGCCTAAGGTCTGCACTCTCTACTGTGCTTTTCATGGACAGGATCCTGCTGCCTGTCAGCTACAGCTCATTTACCATTCCGTCTCCCTCAAGCAGAGCTAGCAGAATTCTGGGCAAGAAAAAGATAATATTCTTGACTCCCAGAGCCAAATATATGAGAAAGGAGTATGAATAGAATTCATTGAGTTTATTCTTTTCATGCTGTTAAAAACCAAGAGAGAAACTAATTCAAAGCTTTGTTTCTCTTAATTTTTATAACAGATCTGTAGAAAAGTATGATTATTTTCTTCTTTTTCAGGAAAAATGACAAACCTAGATGTGTATTAAAAAGCAGAGATGTCACTTTACAGACAAAGATCTGTACAGTCAAAGCCATGGTTTTTCCAGCAGTCATGTATGAATGTGAGAGCTGGACCATAAAGAAGGCTGAGCACTGAAGAACTGATGCTTTTGAACTTTGGTGTTGGAGAAGACTCTTGAGAGTCCCTTGGACTGCAAGGAGGTCAAACCAGACAATCCTAAAGGAAATCGACCCTGGATATTCATTGGTAGGACTGATGTTGAAGCTGAAGCTCCAGTACTTTGGCCACCTGATGAGAAGAGCCGACTCAGGGAAAGATCCTGACACGGGGAAAGATTGAGCGCAGGAGGAGAAGGAGACGACAGAAGAGGAGATGGTTGGATGGCATCACCAACTCAATGGCCATGAATCTGAGCAAACCGAGGGAGATAGTGGAGAACAGAGGTGCCTTGCATACTGTAGTCCATGGGGTCACAAAGAGTCATACAGGACTTAGCAACTGAACAACAATTATGTTTTTAAGAGTCAGTGAAGTAAAGGCAGGTCAAAAGACTCATTTAAGGTCACCTAACAGGTCTATTAATGTTAAGGTCCATGTTTGTTTATTGTGCCATGTTTCAATTCAGTTTTGCCCATGTATTAGTTTTTAAATTTTGCAAAATATATCAATACTGATTTTCTCATCACAAGCACCATATTGGACAGATAAAATATTAGTTGTCTCTTCAGACAGATGAGGATATTAAGGCCAGAATGAGAGCATATACACTTTGCAAATAAATTCTATCTTCCTTAAATAAATGGGCTGCCCTTGTAAAGTAGGTCAGGCTGTTCAACTTATAACTAAGATCAAATAGGAGGTCAAGACAAGATGTGCCCTTTCAGTCTTAGATGGATTCTTAAGAGCAACTCAACTTGCCCATTCACTAGGTAATTAAAAACATACAGAACTACATTTCCTTTACTCAAAATGCTGAAAAGACATAAAAAACAAACAAAATAATCACATGTGTGGCGAGGATGGGGAAGTAAGCGGCGGTGACAAAAATACTCTCAGATGGGAAAGTGGGAAAGAGAAACCGAGGGCTGAGGCAGTCCAGTTGTTTGGCAGAGTATATTAATGATTTAATGATATGATTATACAAACCTGAGAAATAGAGCAGAGTGTGGCAGTAGGGTCTAGTAAGAACTAAATTTCTACAGAATAAAATCAGGAGGATGTGCTTTGCTTTGCTTTTTTTGAATTGACACTGAACAGCAACAAAGAGAAAAATTCTAAAATTCACAGAGAACGGTATTGAACAGAAATGAAGGCCAAGATGAAATGTGACTGTGAGAACTGACTTGCCTCAGGATTTCAGAAATACTGGAGAGAAAATATGGTATGCAACAGGGGGACTCAAGCTGATCCAATCCAGGTTTCACAAAGAAAGTGCTGTCTAGATTATACCTGTAACCCATGGATGACTTTCAGTACATTTTTCCATACATGGTTTTATCCAATTCTCACAACTCTATTCATGACTATAATGATCATTAGCATTTTACAAATGAGCAGTGAGGCTTGGAGATACTACTTAATTTTTCTCAAAATCCCATGGGAAATAGAATCAGTATAGGATCAGATAGGTCACCTGAAGTTTTTAAGGTTTCTGTGACCTTAAAAACTGTTCTACTCCATAATTTCAAGAACTTGCAAATATACTTGTAGTTAGAGCAGAAACTTTTTATCTCTAAATTATTCACTAATTTAGATTCAACCCTGTCACATAGTGCTAACATGACTTCCAAGAAATATGTTAATAGAGCCATTAGTTAGAATGCTTCCTTATTATCACCATTTAAAACATAATCAAAATGAGCTATTCTAATGAAACTCTCACACAGTTTGCAAACTTCTCTTCATTATGCCCAGGAAGTAAATGTACATTTCAAGGAAAATCTTAGGTTCCTATTTAACTTTTAGAAATTTTAACCTCCAAGGATAATTAGTATGATATAATCATTTAACAAAAACTCTCAGGAGTCTTGCATTTATATCATGAGAGCAGCCTCAAATATGTAAAGGAATAGTGATGCTTTTGTGAAAGAAAAAGTGGTAGTCATGTCTCTTTGTGACCCTATGGACTGTAGCCTACGAGGCCACGCCATCCATGAAATTATCCAAGCAAGAATAGCGGAGCGGGTAGCGATTCCCTTCTACAGGGCATCTTCTTGACCTACGGATTGAACCTGGGTCTCTTGCACTGCAGGAGGATTCTTTATCATATACCTAAAGGTACTTTGGAAATATTCAGTTCAATAAGCTGGCCTTTAAGCTGGGCTCTGACTGGTTGGCAGGTAGGATTGGGGATAAGAGAAACAGATCAAAAATAGGAATAGTTGGGTCTTGGACCAGGAAGAATTTATAATGATACTTCAAATTAGGAGCCTAGTTGCTTACATATTACATACTTGGGGAATTTTTCAAGAAAATCCATTAGGAAATGATAATATGATGCTATAGAAACATAAATAACTGCAAGTTGATGATTTCTATTGCCAGGCACTATGGAAGAAAATTTTCATATGTTATTGTATGTATTCCTCACGACAGCCTGATAAAGTCTTCATTATTTCTTTCCATTCTGCCAGTGAGGAAACTCAGATTCTGACATGGGCACAGAGATCATGTGAAGGGGAAGGAAGGGCCTGCAGTCTGGATCCAGGAGGCAGTGGTCCTCTTTACTCCCAGCCTGGAATCTAGTGAGACTTTGTGTGATAGTATTGCTTTCTAGAACAAACGGGCCTACTTTCACCTACCAACATAATCATGAAATGTAGTGTCTCCCATATCATAATCATTCTAGAAGGGCTTTGCTGGATGGTTAATAGATCAGCCAGCAGTGTTTCGGGATACAAATAAAATTTACTAACTAGTAACGTAAAATACACGAATTATGACTCTCCTATAACAAGCATCCTACAATAAGCTGCTGATGTTGGGGCTTCGCTGCTGGCTCAGTGGTAAAGAATATACCTGTCAGTGTAGAAGATGCAGGTTCGATCCCTGGATTGGGAGGGCCCCATACACTGCAGAGGAGTTAAGCCTGTGAGCCACAGCTTCTGGGCCTGTGCTCAAGAGCCCAGGAGCCACAAGGACTGAAGCCCATGTGCCTGGAGCCCTCGTCCACGACAAGAGAAGCCACCGCAGTGAGGAGCAGACGCCCCGCAGTTAGAGAGCTGCCCTGCTCTCCACAACCAGAGGAAAGCCCATGCAGCAACCAAGGCCCAGCACAGTCAGAAATAAATAAATAAAACAAAGACGCCGATGGCATGATCCAAAGGCCCAATGAAAACAGTGTCAACATTTCTACCGCTGTGTCATGCTCTTGACATTTTCTCATCATCACACGGAGATTGCTCCAACTTCAGGCATCATATNGGGAGACACAAGAGACTCAGGTTTGATCCCTGGGTTGGGAAGATTCCCTTGGAGAAGGAAATAGCAACCCATTCCAATATTTGCACCTGGAAAATTCCACGAACAGAGGCGTATGATAGGCTATAGTCCATGGGGTTGCAAAGAGTCCGACATGACTGTGTGTGCACACACATAGAGTTCTAGAACTATCATATTCAACTAGTCCAGTCATTCATCTCCAGAGTAGAAAGCACAGCTTTTTTTCCTACAAAAATTAAAATTCGTTTCTATATTAAATCAAGGGATCTGTCTTGGTGATATGTTAGATATTTCTATTTTAAAGTAACAATACATTTAGGAACACTATAATAAAATTGTCACTTCTTAATTGCATATTATATCTCTTTATTCTAGAACATAAGTTTATTTTTTATTTTGTATTTTCTATTCAACAGGTCTCCTGAGAGTGATTTCTCATCTTTTCATTCTTTCTTTAAGCCAGAGAATATTTGTTAATAACNCAATACATTTAGGAACACTATAATAAAATTGTCACTTCTTAATTGCATATTATATCTCTTTATTCTAGAACATAAGTTTATTTTTTATTTTGTATTTTCTATTCAACAGGTCTCCTGAGAGTGATTTCTCATCTTTTCATTCTTTCTTTAAGCCAGAGAATATTTGTTAATAACACCTATTCCATGTATGGCACTCTAAGAAGCACTGGGAATAAAGAGATATTGTAGTATTATAGACATCAGGAAGAATTATATTCAAGAGGCATTAACAGGCAAAAGAATGAGCCAATTTTTCTGAAAGCATTATGAAAGGTGTTACAGAAGAGGACATACTTGAGGAAGGATGAGAAGGAGTTTGTTAGCTGGACAAGAAGACAAGAGGACAAAGGGAAAACCTGATACAGGCACATAAAAAAATATGACACACTGGGGAAATATAAGTCATTCTATGTGGGTGAAGTACGGGCTGTAACACAAGAGTGATGGAAACAGAGTTGACTTACCAAGTGGGCAATAAATCGCAGTACATCTCACTTACGTTGTTAAGGTTCCTGCAATCCTATCAGGAATAACTGAGTACAAACCATACAGAAAAGCCATGTTTCCATGCTACTGTTGCTCAGTGGTTATACTGGAACTCACCATCTTCTGCTTTATTTTTTATCTGGCGAAATGGGAGAGCTTGATGCTCAGACCAGCTGTCCTACACATCATTGTTTTGCATAAGTGGTGAATTATTTATCTTTGTCTAATAAAGTACTCCCAAGTTATCTATGTAAATCAACATTTTTTTACCCGCAGTTTCTGAGGAGCGCAGATCCTGGAGCAGGTTAAGTGAATATTTTTGATCCATGGTGTGTCATGAGATTTCGGTCAAGCTATCAGGTAGGACTGCAATCATGTAGAGGCTTGGCATGGACTAGAGAATCTCATTCAAATATCGATTCCATAGCGTTGCTCAGAACATCATAGGTGGTTTCCCGTAGTGGAAAAAGAGAAAGAGAGAGAGAGGAAGGAAGAGAGAGAATACGTATTCAATTTTTCTGACCTACAGTATCCAAAGTTTCACAGTGCCTCTTTTGTTGTATTCTATTGTATACACAGAGTATCTACAATATAAAGTAGGTAGGGAATATACAAGGACATGAGTACTAGGAGGTGGAGATCGGTAAAGGCTATGTGATTAATATGTTTCTGTCTGGATCCAGTGATTCATATCACTCCTATATCAAAACCCACAAACACATTCAAGACCCCTCAAAGCTTCATTCCATTATAGTGTCTGCTTGAAGTACATAATCTGGTCATCTAACTAAAGTCCAATTGTCAATAAGGATCCTCGGATGTAATTTCATGTTGAAATCCTGAAGTTTAGTTCCTTTCCATTTGAAGTCATAAACTAATGAAACTAGTTATCTGCCCTCATACAGCCAACATAAACATACAAGAATGTCTACGTATACTACTGCTGCTGCTAAGTCGCTTCAGTCGTGTCCGACTCTGCGCGACCCATAGAAGGCAGCCCACCAGGCTCCCCCGCCCCTGGGATTCTCCAGGTAAGAACACCGGAGTGGGTTGCCATTTTCTTCTCCAATGCAAGACAGTGAAAAGTGAAAGTGAAATTCCTCAGTGGTGCCCGACTCTTCGCGACCCCATGGACTGCAGCCTACCAGGCTCCCCCACCCATGGGTTTTTCCAGGCAAGAGTACTGGAGTGGGTTCTACATATACCTTATATCCTTTTTCAAAAAGGGAGACATGAGTAGATGTGTATAAGAGACAGCACTGGGGAAATATAAGTCATTCTATGTGGGTGAAGTACGGGCTGTAACACAAGAGTGATGGAAACAGAGTTGACTTACCAAGTGGGCAATAAATCGCAGTACATCTCACTTACGTTGTTAAGGTTCCTGCAATCCTATCAGGAATAACTGAGTACAAACCATACAGAAAAGCCATGTTTCCATGCTACTGTTGCTCAGTGGTTATACTGGAACTCACCATCTTCTGCTTTATTTTTTATCTGGCGAAATGGGAGAGCTTGATGCTCAGACCAGCTGTCCTACACATCATTGTTTTGCATAAGTGGTGAATTATTTATCTTTGTCTAATAAAGTACTCCCAAGTTATCTATGTAAATCAACATTTTTTTACCCGCAGTTTCTGAGGAGCGCAGATCCTGGAGCAGGTTAAGTGAATATTTTTGATCCATGGTGTGTCATGAGATTTCGGTCAAGCTATCAGGTAGGACTGCAATCATGTAAGGGCTTGGCATGGACTAGAGAATCTCATTCAAATATCGATTCCATAGCGTTGCTCAGAACATCATAGGTGGTTTCCCGTAGTGGAAAAAGAGAAAGAGAGAGAGAGGAAGGAAGAGAGAGAATACGTATTCAATTTTTCTGACCTACAGTATCCAAAGTTTCACAGTGCCTCTTTTGTTGTATTCTATTGTATACACAGAGTATCTACAATATAAAGTAGGTAGGGAATATACAAGGACATGAGTACTAGGAGGTGGAGATCGGTAAAGGCTATGTGATTAATATGTTTCTGTCTGGATCCAGTGATTCATATCACTCCTATATCAAAACCCACAAACACATTCAAGACCCCTCAAAGCTTCATTCCATTATAGTGTCTGCTTGAAGTACATAATCTGGTCATCTAACTAAAGTCCAATTGTCAATAAGGATCCTCGGATGTAATTTCATGTTGAAATCCTGAAGTTTAGTTCCTTTCCATTTGAAGTCATAAACTAATGAAACTAGTTATCTGCCCTCATACAGCCAACATAAACATACAAGAATGTCTACGTATACTACTGCTGCTGCTAAGTCGCTTCAGTCGTGTCCGACTCTGCGCGACCCATAGAAGGCAGCCCACCAGGCTCCCCCGCCCCTGGGATTCTCCAGGTAAGAACACCGGAGTGGGTTGCCATTTTCTTCTCCAATGCAAGACAGTGAAAAGTGAAAGTGAAATTGCTCAGTGGTGCCCGACTCTTCGCGACCCCATGGACTGCAGCCTACCAGGCTCCCCCACCCATGGGTTTTTCCAGGCAAGAGTACTGGAGTGGGTTCTACATATACCTTATATCCTTTTTCAAAAAGGGAGACATGAGTGGCACATAGGAGTCATGGTTCCTGGAAGCTCTCAGATGCTGCTGAGAAAATATTGAAAGGTTTTTTTTATTAGTAGTATAAATCAGTCAGTCCTACTCCTCTTCAGGAGTTATGTTCCATGGCTTTTGAGTTTGCCTTCCAGGCTCTTGGTTACACCAAGCCACTCTTCCTTTTCCATGAGAAACAGTGCGTATTAACAGGTAAGCTGTCTTATCAGCCTATTTACTCCTGGTGGAGTCTGAGAATACAAAGATGTTTCACTTTGTCCTCTTTCTGTCCCTTTTGCTCCAAGCTGACATTGTTTCTACTGATGTAACCCTCTTAAAAACTTTTTGGGTCCCCTGTGAATCTTCTTGGAGTTCATTAGACAAAATCTACAATAACAAATGCCTTTGTAATAAGCCTTTATCTTCAGTGGGTCTCTGTCCAATGCTGGGTGATGCTGATGTACAGCACCCTTAATTATCCCAGAAACACTATCTCTCTGGAGGGTCTTCTGCCTGCAGATGTACATAGAGACATCACCTTCAATCTATCTGAAATCTTATCAAAATATTTTTCCATTACAGTATTTGTTACATCTTTACTTTTCCTGGAAGTAGCCTTGATTGCTTAATATCTTTTAAAGATTTTTCTTCTTGTGGACCAGTTTTAAAGTCTTTATTGAATTTGATTCTGTTTTATGTTTTGGTTTATTGGCTGCCAGGCATGTGGGATCTCAGCTCCTTGATCAAAGATGGAACCTGTATCGCCTGCATTGGAAGGTGAAGTCCTAAGCAATGGACCCCGAGGGAAATCTCAAGGAATGTTTAATTTTTTAATTAAGAAATAACTTCTTAATTTTAACATCCATTGCTATCTCCAGAGGCTTAATAATTTTGAAACAATCAAATCCTAGCCTTTTCACATATAACAGTTTTTGTTTTTGTTTACCACTTTTCTTTTTCATTTACTATAAGCAACAAGGAGAAAAACATCTTGTCCAAGAATCTCCCTACTGGGTCATTTAGTTCAATAAACATGTTTCCTATTTTTCACATTCAGTTCGGTTAAGTTCAGTCCAGTCACTCAGTGTGTCCAACTCTTTGCGACCCCATGGACTGCAGCACACCAGGCTTCCCTGTCTATCACCAACTCCTGGAGCTTACTCAAACCCATGTCCATTGAGTCAGTGATGCTATCTAGCCATCTCATCCTCTGTTGTCCACTTCTCCTCCTGCCTTCAATCTTTCCCAGTATCAGGGTCTTTTCCAATGCATCAGTTCTTCACATCAGGTGGACAAAGTATTGGAGTTTCAGCTTCATCATCAGTCCTTTCAATGAATATTCAGGACATTATTGTTGATTAAAATTTCGCTAAACTTTTAGCTACCACATAACTAGGATCTTCCTTCCTGTTTTCCAGTATTCTCCTCATGCCCCTTTATCCCATCATAGGAAGCCTTCTCAAAATCCATGATGTCTGGCAGACAGTTTCCTCACTAAAACTCTTCATATCGTTCCAGCTTCTAACACTTCCTGGTTTCAAAGCCACTACCAACTTTTTAGATATTTGTTACAGCACTTCCACAACCAAATACCAACATCAATATTAGTTATCTAGTCTGGATAAAAAATTACTCCAAAACTTGGCAATTTAAAACATTAAATATCTAGCAGAATTTTTGAAGATCAGGACTCCAGGAGCAGGCTACCTGAGTGGTTCTAGTTTAGGAGCACTTGTAAGGTTTCAATCAAGTTTTTGCTGAAGTTGCAGTCATCAGGAAACCTGACTGGGGCAGAAGGCTTCACTTCCAAGTCACTCATCTAGCTGTTGGCAGGAGGTCCCTATGACAGGGACCTCTCCATATGACTTCTCAAACAATTGTAAGTGACTTCTCCCCAGAGTGAATAATTTCAGAAAGAGAGAGTGAGCAAGAAAGCAGGAAACGTCAGCGCTTTTTTGATCTATGGTCTTCAGAGTCAGAAGCTGTCATTTCTTTATTTCTGTTGTATTCTATTTGGCATGCAGACCATACCTGATATATTGTTGGAGGCAGGTAAGCAAGGTTTTCAGTATCAGGAGGGAGGATCCATCTTAGACTGGTACTACATAGTCTTGTCTTCCCAGGTGGCTCAGTGGTAAAGAATCTGCCTGCCAGTGCAGGAGATGCAGTAGACACGAGTTCCATCCCTGGGTTGGGAAGATCCCTTGAAATAGGAAAAGGCAACCTGCTCTAGTATTCTTGCCCGGGAAATCCCATGGAGAAGCCTAGCGGGCTACAGTTCACGGGGTCCCAAAGAGTCAGACCCAACTGAGCACACGTACATGCACGCACATAATACATAGTCACAAAGCTTTCTGTGTGAAGGCAGCCCATTTACTTGTGACGTATAGAGCGTAGATAAGCAATTAGCCACTTTCATTCTGTTTAATCTCTGTGCAGCATGGGGAGAAGGGTGGAAGCTGTGAGTCTAATCCAGCCAAGCACAGTGGAAAGTATGTCTTACTGCTATACTTTTAAGAAAACGCTTGTAAGCAGGTGAATTGTCTTCTAGTCATTCTTTCTAAAAATACTGTTATCCCATTGACTAAAGTGCAAACTCAAACTAGCCTCATTTATTCTTGAGTAAGGAGAAAGAATAGAGGACAGGAAGTAACATTTGGTAACCCCTTGATGGGTAGGGACATTATACCTTATCTATATCATGGTCAATCTAATTCAATCATCACAAAACCCTAGTCAAGTAATGATAATACCCATTATTTTACACTTGCAGCTGCAATTTTGGAGGCAGATACCAGAACAAGGAAAGCTGCCCAGAGTGTAAGAAACTACATAGAGAGGCGAAAAAACCCTTTGCAGAGGGCTTCCTCTGAATCTTTGGCTGAGTGCAGAACTGTGCATGAGTGTGAAATACTACTCATGGCCAAGGCAAGGACTGTCAGACAGGGGCACATGGAAGACCCTGGCTAGAAACACTTTTCCTTCCCAGTAGTCAGAGTGGAAAACATTATGTGTTATGATGCATCAGGTCGAGGACTCAGGTTATTAATGTTACCTGAATATTATGGAAAAACTTTACCTTGCTCAACATCAACTTCACAAAGCTAAAAAGCAAGCCTCAGAGGTTGAAAATGATCTTAAGAAAATAAATTGCACCACAGATTAAAAACTCAGGAATATTTAAAGAATCTATTATCCAGTACTCAACAAGGTAAAATCTACCATATCTGTCATTTAATAAAAAAATTAGCAAGTATACAAGAAGCAGGAAAATATAACCTCTAATAAGAAGGAAAATTGAGTAATGGAAATGAAAAAGGCACAGATAACAGCATAAGTAAATAAGGACATAACAGAGAGTATATCTCATATGTTCAAGAAAGTAGGCAAAACCATGACCATGTTAAGGAGAGACATTAAAAATAGAAATATGCAAAACTGAATTTCTGTATACAAACATATGTATTGTCTGAAGTGAAAACTATATTACATTTGGTTGAGACAAGAGTACACACTTGGGGTGGGGCAGAATATTAGTGACTTAAGGCACAGAAAAGAAACAATCCAAAATTTAACCAAAAGGAGAGGCCAAGTGCTTTGGCCTTCTCACTTTATATATTTACAGGACTAACGTAGTTCAAGGAAGATAAAGAGGCATAATACGAACACTAAAAGAACCATTGAATATTCAAATAAACAGGTAAAACTAGTAAGTTAGCAAAGAAGATAAAATGGAATAATGACTAAAAATATTCAGTCAATCCAAAATAAAGAAATTAAGGGAAATTGTGATAACCACAAAGAGGATCAATTGAAACAAAAAACAAGATGAGAGATTTAATCCAAACCATATCAATAATTATGTTGAAAATAAATTATGTAAACAAGAAGTCAAAAAGTATAAAAGGCATATTGAATTTTATAAAAAGATCCAGCTATATGTTGACTAAAAGAAATTCACTTTAATTGTAAAAATACACATCAGATGAAAGGATGAAAAAAGACATGTCAGGTTAAAGTGATCAAAAGGAAGGTAGAATGGCAAATTTAATATCAGAAAATGTGTATTTCAGAGTAAAGATTATAACCATGAATAAAATAGTCATTTTATAATGATAAAGGAGTTAAAGCATCAAGAAGACATAACAGTTTTAAATGCTTCTGCACTGAATAATAAAACTTCAAAACACACGAAGGATAGACTTATACAAATAAAGAAGTCCACAAATTTGGTTGAGGATGTCTCAATATTTTAGAGAACAAGGAGACAGAAAGTCAGTAAAGAGAGATTTTCACTTCATTATCAACTAGCATGACCTGTTTGACATTTACATAACATCCCATCCAAAAATATCAGAATACATATATTTTATAAGTGCACATGAACTATTACTAAGATAGACTATCTTCTGGTTCATAAAACAAATCTTATAAATATGTGTTTGATCACAATTAAATTTCAATAAAAATCAATAGTGGAAAGATATCTAGAAAATCACCAAATATTTGGAAACTAAATGTCACACTTGAAAATGGTTCAAAGAAGACATCAAAATAGAAAACATCTTAAACTGAATGGAAGTGAAAACGTGGCATATTAAAATTTGTGGACGCAGCTAATGCAATAATCAGAGTAAAATTAGAGCATAAAAGCTTATGTTAGATAAGAAGGAAGGTCTCAGGTAACGACTTCAACTTTTCACTTTAAGACACTTGGAAAGGTTGAGCAAATCAAATCCAAGATAAACAGAGGAAAGGAAATAGAAAATAACTGATTGTACCGTTTTACATTTCTGTCAGCGGTGTCTTAGAGTTCCAGTTGCTCACCTACACTTGGCATGCTCATCTTTAAAGTTGTAAGCATTACAGTAGCTCTGTAGTGTTGACTCCTTGTGGTTTAAATTTGCACTTTCCTTACAATTGATATTAAGGATCTTGTTTTGGAATTTTTTTTATTGGAAGGTAATTGCTTTATAATATTGTGTTGCTCTCTGCCATATATCAGCACGGCTCAGCCACAAATCAACACGGCTCAGCCACAAGTTTACACACGTCCCCTCCTTCCTGAACCTCCCCGCTCATCCCCTTCACCCCTCTAGGTGGTCACAAGGCACTAGGTTGAACTTCCTGTGTCACACAGCAAATTCCCACTTGCTGTCTGTTTTACATACGGTAACTTTTATGTTTCCATGCTATTCTCTCAGTTTGTCCCATCCTCTCCTTCTGCCACTGTGTCCAAAAGTCTGTTCTCTGTGTCTGCGTCTCCATTGCTGCCCTGCCAATAGGTTCACCAGGACTATTCTATTTTCCATCTTTTATGAGGTGTCTATTAGAATCTTTTTCCTATTTGAAAATTGGTTTATTATTGAGTTGAAATGTTCTTTATATATTCTATATATATATATTTCTTTTGTCAAATCAATGTTTTGCAAATATTTTTTCCCAGCCATAGCTTAATTTTTTTTATTAATGAGTCTTCTAAAGAGTAAAACTTCTCAATTTTGATAAAGTTGAATTCATCCTTTGATATCTCATTTCCTTTTGTATTATTAAAATATCTGAATTCAAGACCTTCTATGTTTTCTTCTAGATATTAGTTTTTAGCTCTTAAATTTCAGGTCCATAATCCATTTTGAGTTAATTATTACAAGTGGTAAAAAGATTTATTCTTCTAGTACTAGTTTGGTTTGATTTTGCTATAGTACTGCTTAACTCATTTAGACATTTTTGTCTGTAGGGTAAAGGATTGGTCAAAGTTTATACTTTTTTTTTCAAACAGTTCACCAATCGCTCCAACATTTATTATCTGTGACAGATTTGAGATGCCACTTTTATCATTCCACATTATTCAGGACCTACTTTTCCTTTTGTTATATTTCATAGTCCTCTCTATTCTTGTTCCAATACCACACATTCTGTCAGTTTACATTAATGCATGATTTTATGCCTCATATATGAAAAAATTGAGCATTTTCCCCCTGACCTATAAAAATGTCTTTACTGAGTTTACTGCTATAAAATTAAATCCAAAATTTAACATTTCACTTGTTCCCTTTCCTTTCTTTTCCAAGTGAGTCACTGAAATACTAAAAACAAAAAAGCAATCCAATAATTTCACTACTTTAGAGTAAAACCATTTAACACAGAAGGAATTCTTTTCTCAGGTGAGGTGGTCCTGTTATAATTTAAGTCTCCTGTATACTGGTCTCTTCTCAGCATCATTGCATAGCTCTCGGTGTCTTATCCTTTATCCAGCAAGGATTTCTAGCACATGAAATTCAGGGCTAGTGGCTTGATTCTGAAGTGAAATTTGGAGTGGTGACCTCATCAATTTTCTCTTTTGAGTTGTACAAATGTAAAGGGTCTGAAAATCTGGACACATAACTCAAAATGACTTTTTTTCACTTATTCTTTGGTAGGTGATGTAACTACTTCTCCAGTTGTTAGCAAGCAAAAAGGGAGTAACCAGTTTAGCAAGACATTAAGCAACAGAGAAAATCTAGATGTACCTTCCCTTCTGCATTCTTGGTTGGCCTCATAAGTGCCATGGAAGACATAGAGATTGTTTAGATAAGGTGTTAAGTATTTTTTATTTTGCTATTCAGTGTCTAAGAACCCACACATTAATTCAATGTCAGGAAAAATATTTGTTATTTCCAAGACTAGATGCATTATATATAAACTGATTACTTCACAAGCTATATCAATAGTTTTTGGAGGGGTGGGGAGCAAGGAGTATGGCATATAAAACAAACCAAATTGAAAAATGCATAATCATATGCTATTTGGAAATAGGAAAGTACTTCCTTATTTAACAACAATCACTGAGGGGAGTAGAATGGTAGCAGATTAAGGACAGATATCTTTCAAGAGAAAATTAAAGAGACCATGAAAGGTAAAATTAAGCAAATTGATTATTCGGCTAAGACAAAAGTCAAACATAGCTAAAAGACAACATCGCTGTGTAAGAAAAATTTTCTCATAAAACAAACTTGCTTTAGGGTTTGAATACACTGGAAAAGAATTAGTCAAAATATTAAATGATAAGTATATTAAATGTCTTATCTCTGCTCCCCATATAGCAGAGGACAGATTTTTTGGACTGCTGTATACTGTATGAAGATTATTAAAAGCACATGAACTCAAATGAGTGATTATGTAGGCTTGGTACTTTAGGACTAGATATATCACTTGATAATTAAAGTGTCAATGAAATCGAGATTTCGAAGTCTTATGTGATGAAATTATTACCTGAGAGTTGTTGATTTTCCATGTAAATGGTGTCTTAAAAATGACATGTGCAATTGCCACAAATGACCACACTCATGCTTACACTCTCAGTATGCTGGATGACTTCAGGATTAAACCTTTAAAACAGAGAAGATAAACACTTTAAGAAATGTTATATTATCCTGTCAAAAACAGGGGGAAAAAACTCCAAGATTCTAGCATCACATATCTTTTTCCCTATTCCTTTTACTTGGGAAAGCTCATACACTTAATATTATGTCTATCCTATCTTCCAAAGAGATATATTTGGTCTTCACATTTTTGTGAACTAGCAACACCAACTTTTAGTTGTCTGATGGATAGCTTCACTTGTGTACAAAGCAAGGCCATCAGATTTCACTAAGGCAGCTTCCAGTTTTTGGTCTAGTGTGTAAGGAGCTTGGAAATGGTCACTTCATTGTAACAACATAAAAAAAGCTGAACAAACTGAAAACCTATAACTCCTTTTATATCCATAAGAAAAGTCAGGTCATAGGGAAAACTGCGGTCCCCAGACCTGGAGAGACAGACAATCACAACTTACCAGAGCAGAAACCTAAGAGCAGCAACCTCTGAGGGAACAAGCACTGGGGTAGGAAAACCTACTGTCATTGGTGAACTATCGGAGTCTCAGTGTGAGTGACTTTGAGGATTGAAAACTCCAGGAGCCCAGCCACGGAGAAAGGGGGGTCTACTCTTTTATAAACTCAGGAGCTCAACCAGGTTTTCACAGTAAACATGGGAGAAAAATCCCCTACCCCTTTCTGTAGAGGAAGGGGAACAAGTGCCCTTCTAAATACTCAAAGAGCTCTACTCTGTTTTTCTTAACACAGTCTGCCCTCAGTTCAGTTCAGTCGCTCAGTCGTGTCTGACTCTTTGTGACTCCATGAATTGCAGCACGCCAGGCCTCCCTGTCCATCACCACCCCCTAGAGTTTACCCAAACTCATGTCCTTTGAATCAGCAATGCCATCCAACCATCTCATCCTCTGTCATCCCCTTCTCCCCTAGTAGAACCTATTTAACTAAAGACTAATGTGCTGGGGTTTTCCCCAGAGCCGAGCCTAACAGACCTGGAAAAAAAGAAATATCCAACTCCAGAAGTTCTAGCTTCCACAGGAAGGACATTCTAGTCTTCCATGTGGCAGACAGGAAATATCCACTTCCAACCCACTTTGGCAATCTTTTCCCACTTGAGGGCAGGGAGAACTCAGAAGCGCTTGTGAAATCAACATTCCAGAGGCCCAGACTCATTAAAAGATCAAGATCTGGTCATAGGACCCTCGACTGTTTCCCATACCCTGACACCTCATCACCACGTCCTGGCTGTTGTTCAGTCACTAAG
This sequence comes from Neotragus moschatus, assembly GCA_006410615.1. NCBI lineage: Eukaryota > Metazoa > Chordata > Mammalia > Artiodactyla > Bovidae > Neotragus > Neotragus moschatus. Next base: position 500,336 of record SJYA01003201.1, on the reverse strand, counting down.
TCATGTCTGATTCTTTGTGACCCCATGGACTGAAGCACGCCAGCCTCCTCTGTCCTTCACCTACCAGAGTTTGCTCAAATTCATGTCCATTCTGTCTATCACCACGTTACTACAGGCCTATTTACAGAAGTTCTCTAACCCAATACATTGTGTCCAGGTACCCAGAAAAAAATATAAAACATACAAAAGGGTGGAAAATACAGTTTTAATTTTATATTTTAAGAGACCAAGTAAGCAACACAACCAGATTCTGATACAGCTGGTATGTTAGAATGATCAGACTGTGAAAATTCAAAACAACTATGATTAATATAAGAACTCCAATAAAGTAGACAGTGTACAAGAAGAGATGGGGTTTGTAAAATAGATAGCTAATGGGAAATTGCTATATTTCACAAGGAGCTCAACCTGGTCCTCTATGATAACCTAGAGGGGTGAGGTGGGGTTGGGTGGGAAGTGGGAGGTAGGTTTCAGAGGGAGAGAACACATGTGTCCTTGACACTGTGAAGCAGTGATCCTCCAATTAAAAACAAATTTAAAAGAAAAGCATAGATGGGGTAATGTAAGCAGAGAGATGGAAATTCGAAGTAACAATAAAAAAGACATGCTAGAGATGGAAACAAATTAAAGAACATCTTTAATGGGCTTACTAACACAGTGGACTCCTCAAGAAAGAATCTCTGAGTCTGAGGACATCTAAACAGAAATCAACCAAACTGAAAAGCAAAGAGACAAGAAGACTGAAAAAAGAAACAAACCCAGAATAACCAGAAATATGGGACAATTATAAAAGATGCAACAGGGACTTCCCTGGTGGTCCAATGGTTAAGACTCTATGCTCCCAATGCAGGGGACCCAGGTTCAACCCCCGGTCAGGGAACGATATCCCACATCCCACAGTTAAGATTCAGCTCAGCCAAATAAAAAAAGGTGCAACATACTTGTGATGGGGAATATCAGAAGGAGAAGAAAACTGAAAAGGAATATTAAACATATTTGAGGCAATAATGACTGAGAATTTCCCCAGTCTAATGTCAGACATCAAATCACAGATCTAGGAACTCAGAGAACATCAAATAGGATAAATGCCAAAACAAACAAACAAACAAAAAAAACCTCAGCAGTCATATATAAATTGCAGAAAAATCACAGATGAAAAGAAGTCCCTAAAGCAGCCAGGAAAAAGACAATTACATCGAACTTGTCCTCAGAAACAAGGCAAGCAAGAAGAAAATACAGTGAATAAAGTGTTGAGGGACAAAAATGACTAATTTAGAACTCTTTGCCCTGCAAATGATCCTTGAAAAACAGACTCTTGTTTCGTTCAGCAGGATGAGTAAGGCAGAGAACGGTGAGAGACAATGCTAGTGAGGTGGATAAAATGCAGACTAAATGCTGTTAAGTGAGTCAGGTGAAAAGTTAATTAAGCCTATAGTCAATAGTAATAGCCAGTATTTATTGAATGTTTACCATTTTCTGAACACTGGTATTTTTAACATACTTAATTGACTATGCTAAAGCCTTTGACTGTGTGGATCACAAAAAACTGTGGAAAATTCAGAAAAAGACGGGAGTATCAGACCACATTACCTTTCCTGCCTCCTGAGAAACCTGTATGCAAGTCAAGAAGCAAGTTAGAACCAGACATGAAACAATGCACTGTTTCCAAATTGGGAAAGGAGTATGTCAAGGCTGTATATTGTCACCTTTCTTATTTAACTCATTTACAGAGTACATCATGCAAAATACTGGGTTGGATGAAGCACAAGCTGGAATCAAGATTTCCAGGAGAAATATCAATAACCTTAGATATGCAGATGACTTAAAACTCAACGTTCAAAAACCTATGATCATGGTATCCAGCCCCATCCTTCATGGCAAATAGTTGGGGGAAACAATGGACAGATTTTATTTTCTTGGGCTCCAAAATCACTGCAGATGGGAACTGCAGCCATGACATTAAAAGACACTTGCTCCTTGGAAGTAAAGCTATGACAAACTGACATAGCATATTAAAAAGCAGAGACATTACTTTGCCAACAAAGGTCTGTACAGTCAGAGCTATGGTTTTTCCAGTAATCATATATGGATGTGAGAGTTGGACCACAAAGAAAGCTGAGTGCAGAAAAATTGATGCTTTTGAACTGTGGTGTTGGAGAAGAATCTTGAGAGTCCCTCAGACAGCAAGGAGATCAAACCAATCAATCCTAAAGGAANAACTTGCTTTAGGGTTTGAATACACTGGAAAAGAATTAGTCAAAATATTAAATGATAAGTATATTAAATGTCTTATCTCTGCTCCCCATATAGCAGAGGACAGATTTTTTGGACTGCTGTATACTGTATGAAGATTATTAAAAGCACATGAACTCAAATGAGTGATTATGTAGGCTTGGTACTTTAGGACTAGATATATCACTTGATAATTAAAGTGTCAATGAAATCGAGATTTCGAAGTCTTATGTGATGAAATTATTACCTGAGAGTTGTTGATTTTCCATGTAAATGGTGTCTTAAAAATGACATGTGCAATTGCCACAAATGACCACACTCATGCTTACACTCTCAGTATGCTGGATGACTTCAGGATTAAACCTTTAAAACAGAGAAGATAAACACTTTAAGAAATGTTATATTACCCTGTCAAAAACAGGGGGAAAAAACTCCAAGATTCTAGCATCACATATCTTTTTCCCTATTCCTTTTACTTGGGAAAGCTCATACACTTAATATTATGTCTATCCTATCTTCCAAAGAGATATATTTGGTCTTCACATTTTTGTGAACTAGCAACACCAACTTTTAGTTGTCTGATGGATAGCTTCACTTGTGTACAAAGCAAGGCCATCAGATTTCACTAAGGCAGCTTCCAGTTTTTGGTCTAGTGTGTAAGGAGCTTGGAAATGGTCACTTCATTGTAACAACATAAAAAAAGCTGAACAAACTGAAAACCTATAACTCCTTTTATATCCATAAGAAAAGTCAGGTCATAGGGAAAACTGCGGTCCCCAGACCTGGAGAGACAGACAATCACAACTTACCAGAGCAGAAACCTAAGAGCAGCAACCTCTGAGGGAACAAGCACTGGGGTAGGAAAACCTACTGTCATTGGTGAACTATCGGAGTCTCAGTGTGAGTGACTTTGAGGATTGAAAACTCCAGGAGCCCAGCCACGGAGAAAGGGGGGTCTACTCTTTTATAAACTCAGGAGCTCAACCAGGTTTTCACAGTAAACATGGGAGAAAAATCCCCTACCCATTTCTATAGAGGAAGGGGAACAAGAGCCCTTCTAAACACTCAAAGAGCTCTACTCTGTTCTTCTTAACACAGTCTGCCCTCAGTTCAGTTCAGTCGCTCAGTCGTGTCTGACTCTTTGTGACTCCATGAATTGCAGCACGCCAGGCCTCCCTGTCCATCACCACCCCCTAGAGTTTACCCAAACTCATGTCCTTTGAATCAGCAATGCCATCCAACCATCTCATCCTCTGTCATCCCCTTCTCCCCTAGTAGAACCTATTTAACTAAAGACTAATGTGCTGGGGTTTTCCCCAGAGCCGAGCCTAACAGACCTGGAAAAAAAGAAATATCCAACTCCAGAAGTTCTAGCTTCCACAGGAAGGACATTCTAGTCTTCCACGTGGCAGACAGGAAATATCCACTTCTAACCCACTTTGGCAATCTTTTCCCACTTGAGGGCAGGGAGAACTCAGAAGCGCTTGTGAAATCAACATTCCAGAGGCCCAGACTCATTAAAAGATCAAGATCTGGTCATAGGACCCTCGACTGTTTCCCATACCCTGACACCTCATCACCACGTCCTGGCTGTTGTTCAGTCACTAAGTCATGTCTGATTCTTTGTGACCCCATGGACTGAAGCACGCCAGCCTCCTCTGTCCTTCACCTACCAGAGTTTGCTCAAATTCATGTCCATTCTGTCTATCACCACGTTACTACAGGCCTATTTACAGAAGTTCTCTAACCCAATACATTGTGTCCAGGTACCCAGAAAAAAATATAAAACATACAAAAGGGTGGAAAATACAGTTTTAATTTTATATTTTAAGAGACCAAGTAAGCAACACAACCAGATTCTGATACAGCTGGTATGTTAGAATGATCAGACTGTGAAAATTCAAAACAACTATGATTAATATAAGAACTCCAATAAAGTAGACAGTGTACAAGAAGAGATGGGGTTTGTAAAATAGATAGCTAATGGGAAATTGCTATATTTCACAAGGAGCTCAACCTGGTCCTCTATGATAACCTAGAGGGGTGAGGTGGGGTTGGGTGGGAAGTGGGAGGTAGGTTTCAGAGGGAGAGAACACATGTGTTCTTGACACTGTGAAGCAGTGATCCTCCAATTAAAAACAAATTTAAAAGAAAAGCATAGATGGGGTAATGTAAGAAGAGAGATGGAAATTCGAAGTAACAATAAAAAAGACATGCTAGAGATGGAAACAAATTAAAGAATGTCTTTAATGGGCTTACTAACACAGTGGACTCCTCAAGAGAGAATCTCTGAGCCTGAGGACATCTAAACAGAAATCAACCAAACTGAAAAGCAAAGAGATAAGAAGACTGAAAAAAGAAACAAACCCAGAATAACCAGAAATATGGGACAATTATAAAAGATGCAACAGNTTCAATATATGGGTCAGGAAGATCCCTTGGAATAGGAAAGGGCAACCCACTCCAGTGTTTTTGCCTGGAAAATCCCACAGACAGAGGAGACTAGGTGGTTACAGTCCATGCAGTTGCAGAGAGTCAGACATGAGTTAGCAAATGAGCATGTGCACACTGGAATTGACAGAGAAGTGGAGAGGGAGAGAGACTGTGTGGGTATGGATGAGTATGAATATGTGCGAAAAAGTCAACTTATTCACATATTATGGCACTTTTTAAAATGTCACACTAAGGATCTAGATTTTTATCTTTTAGCAAATGGAAACCAATAAAGTATCTTCAAGTAACAGAATGACACAATCTGATTAGTGTCTTAGGAGAAAAAATATCTCTGGTAGGCATTTGGAAATTAAGGATNGAGAGAGACTGTGTGGGTATGGATGAGTATGAATATGTGCGAAAAAGTCAACTTATTCACATATTATGGCACTTTTTAAAATGTCACACTAAGGATCTAGATTTTTATCTTTTAGCAAATGGAAACCAATAAAGTATCTTCAAGTAACAGAATGACACAATCTGATTAGTGTCTTAGGAGAAAAAATATCTCTGGTAGGCATTTGGAAATTAAGGATCAATGGCTAAAGATGATGTGATCACAGCATAACTGTGATCAAGCCCAGGTAATCCCATTGGTATTGTTGTTGAAATGTTCCCCATTGGCTGTAAAACTTTTGTGATCTTTTTATAGGGCAAAACCTCTCTGAGAAATCTGAGCCTCTATAGCTTTCAGAAATGCTCTGAGGACTCAAAATTCTAGATATGGTGCTAGCAGGGATCACTGATTTACATAATGGATCAAAACAAAGACAACAAGAAAGATATGGACCAATGCTAACAAGACTCAGAGATTTGCAGTGAGAATAACTCCCAACTGATAGACTTAACCTTCCCTATTCTTTGTGACTAATGACCAACTAGCTATGTGATAGCTCTAAACTTGGGGTAATAGCACCTCCCTGAGAGTGACTGGCAATTTATTGGGATATTTTAAATTACCAAAATCACTAGGGCGTGCTGCTGACTGTTAGTGAACATGTTAATGCAAGCTCATGTGCCTTATGCACAGTGAGGCCAAACAATCCCAAACACAGGAGATTGGAGCAGAGAAAGGATCATGCAAGTTGATGAGGTGGCACATGTCTCTAAACTCCTCAAGTTCCCTGAAGGGTTTCAGCAAAGTGTTTTCAAATGCCAGATAAGGGAGAGGGTATCAGAGGGTATGTGATCAGATCATGCTCTTGTTCTGTCTCTAAGTCCTGCCCAACTCTTTGTGACCCCATGAACTGCAGCTCTCCAGGCTTCCTTGTCCTTCACTATCTCCCAAAGTTTGCTCAGATTCATGTCCATCAAGTTGGTGACGCCATCCAAACATCTCATCTTCTGTCATCCCCTTCTTCTCCTGCTCTCAGTCTTCTCCAACATAAAGGTCTTTTCCAATGAGTTGGGTCTTCATATCAGATGACCAAAGTATTGGAGCTTCAGCTTCAACACCAGTCCTTTCAATGAATATTCAGGGTTGATTTCCTTTAGGATGGACTGATTTGACCTCCTTGCAGTCCATGAGACTCTCAAGAGTCATCTCCAGCATCACAATTCAAAAGCATCAATTCTTCACCACTCAGCCTTCTTTAGGGTCAACTCTCACAACCATACAATACTAATGGAAAAATCATAGCTTTGACTATATGGGTCTTTGTCCTTACAGAACATGTACAGTTTTCTGACTGATGATGAGGGAACAGGGTGGTGTCATAGGGGTTAACTTTATCAGTCCTTAGACTCCAGGAGGCCTGGAGCTATGTGTTCAGGGTTATCAAGTAGTTAACACTTCCATTTGGGAGGGGGGGTCTTCATATCTGCCAAACAATTCAGGAAATGTGGATCGAATCCTATTATCTATGTACTTCAGAGAGGAGCTAAAGCAGAGGATATGGGGGGAAACAGGGATCAGCGAGGCAAAATCTTCTGAAATATGTGGGACAGGCCTTTAATAATAACTGCTATTATAACTATACCACCAAAAGTACAGTAGTTCTCCATCAGAAGCATTGCTATACCAATATTTGCTAAAGTGTCTTGGGCTCCAAAATCACTGCAGACGTAACTGCAGCCATGAAATTAAAAGATGCTTGTTCCTTGGAAGAAAAGCTATGATAAACCTAGACAGTGTACTAAAAAAGCAGAGACATCACTTTGCCAACAAAAATTCCTATAGTCAAAGCTATGGTTTTTCCATTAGTCATGTATGGATGTGAAAGTTGGACCATAAAGAAGGCTGAGTGCCAAAGAATTGATGCTTTCTAATTGTGGTATTGGAGATGACTCTTGAGAATCCTGGGACAGCAAAGGGATCAAACCTGTCAATCCTAAAGGAATCAACCCCGAATATTCATTGAAAGGACTGATGCTGAAGCTGAAGCTCCAAAACTTTGACCCCCTGATATGAAGAATCGACTCATGAAAAAAGACTCTGATGCTGGGAAAGATTGAAGGCAGGAGAAGGGGATGACAGAGGATGAAATGATTGGATGGCATCAACAACTCAATGGACATATGTTTGAGCAAACTTCGGGAGATAGTGAAGGATAAGGAAGCCTGGCATGTTGAAGTTCATGGGGTTGCAAATAGTCGTGAACGACTTAGCGATTAAACAACAACAACAAAGTGTCTTCTTTGGAATATTTTGGTCTGAGGAAACTCTATGAAAAACAATACAAAAAAAAAACAAAATAATAGTGTTCTGTAATAAGTGAGTTTGTTTAGTTCTAAACAATATATCATTTCTTAAAGAGGCATTTCATATACTTGGATATTAAGAATAACAAACAGTTCTGTTTAACTTTGTATAATTCAATTTCAAATATATTTCTCTGTAACATCCCCTGACCACTTTCATAAATTGCTTCAGAAATACAGAATCACAGACCATAATCCAGATTTTGCATGCCTAACTAGCTCTGAGGGTAACTGAAACCAAGCAGGACCCAGTGGGGCCTCCTAGAAATTCTATCCACATTCCCATTTCTTATTTGTAGGATAAACTGGCATGGTGGTAAAGAATCTGCCTGTCAATTCAGGAGATTCAGGAGCCACAGGTACAATCTCTGGGTCAGGAAAATTCCCTTGAGTAGGAAATGGCAACCCACTCCAGTATTCTTCCCTGGAAATATCCATGGATAGTGGAGTCTGGTGGGTTAAACCCTCTGGTGGGTTACAATCCATGGAATTGGAAAGAGTTGGACAGGACTGAGTGACTTAGCATGAACACACAGTATTGACTCAGCCTTCTAGACCTTCCCTGAGTTCCAAAGGGCAGATTCAAACAGGTGCTAATTAAGGAAGTGAGGGAATGAAGACACAAAAGGGGATCAGTCAAGAAACAATAGTGTCACAATGGTGCAAAGTCCTGGTTCCTTCTGACAAAATATGCATACAAAACATTGTGAGTTCTTCTGCTGAACTAAGGCCCCCACCCAGGTGGAGCAGGGAAACTTCAAGCTGAGCACAAGATTTCTGGAGCAGTCCTCTTACCCCACCACCAATCAATCTGAAGAAAATTACACACTCTGAAGTCCTCATCCCAAATTTTGCCTCTAAAAACTTCTCTCCCCAAACTATTGGGAGTTTGAGCCACCCATTCTCTTTGCTTGGCCTTTTAATAAACCTTTCTCTGCTCTAAATTCCAGCATTCGATTTGTTTGGCCTCATTGGGCATTGGACAAAGGAACTTGCATTTGGTAACATTACTACTGGTGGAAGAATCACTTTAACTCACAAAGAATACTGTTGATTCTCAACCTTGTCTGTGATTAGAATCAACTGGAGGTCTTAAAATACCTGTATGTGTATGCGTGTGTGTGTGTGTGTGTGTGTGTGTGTGTGTGTGTGAACACATGCACACTCCTCACCTCTGAAGATTCTGGTGAGGCTTATGCATCAAGAGTAAGAAAACAAACTTCCTAGGTGATTTTAATATCCAGCCAGATGGACATTCATTTTTTTAAATGATTACTGCTTCTTATTTAATGAGTAACCCACTTATAATATCATGACAAATACCAATGGGATTTACTTTTTTTTTTTTTTTTTGCGTGTGTTTATTTATTTAGAAGCTGTCTGAGTTTGAATAAGTATAACTGATCAGCTTGTTAGACAAAAGAAAAAAATTGAAATCTGTATTATAATCATGAGGCAGGAAGTAGGTGGGCCCCTCAGTAAAGCAACTGGAGATTCATTCCCTACAGATCAAAATCTAAGACAAGAATAGCAGGACAATTAAGAGAGAAGCCTGGGCCCTGTGCAGACCACGTATTTCTTGTTCTCAAAGTCAGGAGACCTCCCTGACCACACATGTGCATAAAAGGCTCCTTGGAGGTCAAAGAGGAAGCTATGTCAATGGATTTTCTCTACCCATATGCCTTTTTGGTAAAATCCTTCTTGGCTAAGAGATATGTGTGCACACATGGGCAGTCCTGAGGTACACTAAATATGGACTGTGAACCAGGCAAATCAAAATGACTCACCAAAGGAAACCTGGAAGAAATACCCCACAAAAGTAATTCAAACTGCCATGAGGGCATGACTCAGTGATTCTTTCTCCCTGTATCTGCCCAAGTGTCTGTCCACATGCACTGTATTTTTTTCCTCTTCAGTTTAGTTCAGTCGCTCAGTCATGTCCGACTCTTTGCGACCCCATGAATTGCAGCACGCCAGGTCTCCCTGTCCATCACCAACTCCCAGAGTTCACTCAGACTCACGTCCATCGAGTCAATGATGCCATCCAGCCACCTCATCCTCTGTCATCCCCTTTTCCTCCTGCCCACAATCCCTCCCAGCATCAGAGTCTTTTCCAATGAGTCAACACTTTGCATGAGGTGGCCAAAGTACTGGAGTTTCAGCTTTAGCATCATTCCTTCCAAAGAACACCCAGGACTGATCTCCTTTAGAATGGACTGGTTGGATCTCCTTGCAGTCCAAGGGACTCTCAAGAGTCTTCTCCAACACCACAGCTCAAAAGCATCAATTCTTTGGCGCTCAGCTTTCTTCACAGTCCAACTCTCACATCCATACATGAATAAATACTTGACTTGTATACTACCTTTTGTCTTTGTGGGAATTCTTTTCTGCAAAGTCAAAGAGCCAGGGCCCTTGACACTGACTACTTGTCTAGTGTCTAGGATCTGGTGTTCTCACTGCCAAGATCCAATCTCAATCTCCAGCTGGGAACCCAACCCCTACTCCAACTGATTTCAGGCTGAGACCACCCAAGATCAATTATATTTTCTGATCTATTTTCAGATCTCAGAGCAACCTCAGGCTTGTATCTGTCAATTTTCATTTTTTTTTTCCCATTGGAGAAATGAAAAATAAGCAGGCACTGATTTGTCACATTATGATAATAATTGAAAGAGAAATAAACCTTACATTTGTTTGCTGGAGCATACTTTGAAGTGAAAGTGAAGTCGCTCGATCATGTTTGACTCTTTGTGACTCCATGGATTGTAGCCTACCTGGCTCCTCCCTCCATGGGATTCTCCAGGCAAGAGTACTGGAGTGGGGAGCCACTGCCAAAACTCGACAAGTAAAAAAAGACAGGTTTAGGCATATTTTTAGAGAGAATCCGCTAGCAAAGTATCAGCTAGAGAAACAGATGCAGGATCAGAAAGCAAAGATATAGAGAAGAGTTGGGTGATGGTTTCACATGTCCAGATAAGAAATGATGACTTTTTAAAGAGGAAGCAGTGCACTCAGGATGAAGGAAATGAGTCAAGGAGTAGTATTTTTGCGGTAGCATCTTGATTAGATGTTGTAAGGGAGGAAAAGTAGCCTTCCGTTCTAGTTCTTGGATAAGACAATTTCTTCCCCCATTCCCCATAATACAAAGATTAACATGAAAAAAGAAAAAGAGCAGTGGTTTAATAACATGAATACCTCCTATATGCATGAGAGATACCCAGGAAAACTGAGTAACTGAAATGGCCCAGTTCAGTTCAGTTCAGTTCAGTCACTCAGTCATGTCTGACTCTGTGACCTCATGGACTGCAGCACGCCAGGCCTCCCTGTTCATCACCAACTCCTGGAGTTTACTCAAACTTAAGTCCATTGAGTCAGTGATGCCATTCAGCCATCTCATCCTCTGTCATCCCCTTCTCCTCCTGCCTTCAATCTTTCCCAGCATCAGGGTCTTTTCCAATGAGTCGGTTCTTCGCATCAGGTATACAGATTCTCTCCCATCAGGAAGTTTCCATAAGCTTCTTATCCTTCTCCATCAGAGGGCAGACAGACTGAAAACCACAATCACAGAAAACTAACCAATCTGATCATATGGACCACAGTCTTCTCTAACTCAGTGAAACTATGAGCCATGCCATGTAGGGCCACCTAAGACAGATGGGTCATGGTGGAGAGTTCTGATAAAGCGTGGTCCACTGCAGAAGGGTATGGCAAATGACATCAGTATTCTTGCCTTGAGAACCCCATGAACAGTATGAAATGGCCCAAGTCACCACCTTAAACACAATCTCCAGTTAAATACAAAAACAGATTTTGAGGGGTCAGGACGAGTGAGTTATGGAGGGCTGTCAGGAAAATCCAGTTAACGAGGGTATGGTTGCTAATGTAAGTTTAATTCCTTCCTTTTGCCATCACCATCGATAAGAGTTTCTAGATAATTTGTCACCCCCCTCCCTCCAGACAGTTGTCCTTAAGATGGAGATTTCCCTTATGTATCTTTTACAAAAGGATAACTTCTACTTGGTTTTCAGAGCTTTTCTGTATCTGCTATTTCAAAAAAAAATAATAACCAGCTTAAGACAATCTTTATGCACAGAGGCATATTTTGGGGGTGGCAGTTCTGCTCCCCTTCATGGCTTATTGGTCTAAATGGAAAGATAAAAAAAAATTCTACAAGTAGCTCCTAGATTTTTCTGCTTAGGAAGTTAAAATACAAGAGAAAATTTAGGAGTTATAGATTTGCAAATACTTTTCTAAAGAATATTTAAAACTATTCAAGTTAAGATAGGGCTTCCCTGGTGGCTCAGTGGTTAAAGCATCTGCCTGCAATGCAAGAGACCCGGGTTCGATCCCTGGGTCAGGAAGATCCCCTGGAGAAGGAAACGGTAACCCACTCTAGTATTATTGCCTGTAGAATCCCATGGACGGAGAGGCCTGCTAGGGTACAGTCCATGGGGTCACAAGAGTTGGACATGGCTGAGCAACTTCACTTCACCTTCCTTGAAGTTAAGATATCCTCCCAGGGAAAGAAAACAAGTATATTAAAGGAAGAGATTGAGAATAGAACCTTGAGAAATCTATTCATAAGTGACAATAATGGGAAGAAAAGCAAGTGAAGGAGCAAGTAGAGTGATCAGGGAAGGAAGAAACTATGGATAACCAAAGTGGAGAGATTTTCAGTAGAGAGAAGGAAGATAACAGAATCAGTGTGCAGAGAGACATCAAAGAATAAGAACTAGAGGCAACTCATCGCTGCAGCTCTAGGGACCTGCCACTGACCTGTGAAAGAGGTATTTAGTCCCTTGAAGGAGACTGTCGTCAGACTAGAAGATGAAGGGAAGTAGGCAGTGAAATGAAGGCAGGGAAAACCCATCCTGAGAGAGTCAAGAGAAAGTTTTTCTTTGAAACTCATCAAGCTAGAAAGAAAGATTTGATGAGTTCAGGGCAGAAATCAAAGAGTGTCACAGGGTACAATATGGGCATGGGGGCAGGACTTGAGAAGAGGTACAAAAGAGCAAAAGTACATGGTGCAAGAGAAATGAAAGGGTGGGATGGGACTTCCTTGCTGGTCCAGTGGTTAAGAATCTGCCTTGGAATGTGGGGGATGCAGGTTTGATCCCTAGTCAAGGAACTAAGATCCTTCATGTCCTACATGTTGTGGAGCAACTAAGCTCTCAGGCCATAACTATTGAGCCCACAACTAGAGAGTCTCTGCACCACAGGAAAGACCCCATGTGACACAACAATCTTGTGTGCCACAACCAAGACCCAACACAACCAAATAAACACTGAAAAAAGAAAAAAAAAAAAAAAAAGAAGAAATAAAATAATGGAAAGAAGGGTACAAACGCTTCTTCCTCTGAAAAAGAGAGAAATTTTCTACCTAAGGTAAAAGATCAGGTCCTCTATCAAGAAGTCTGTGTGTGTGTGTGTGTGTGTGTGTGTGTCTAAAGTTTAGAGTATTTGTAGGAAAGATTAAAAAGGTGCACTCAAGGTCCAGTTGAAGTTAAATAAATTTAATTTGTATTTGACTAGAGAGTCACAGAACTGATTTTTTTTTCCCCTAGTGATGTCACTCTGGGAATCTAGGAGAAAACATTATTAATGAAACTTACTAGATTTTGAGTAGAAAAAGATAGGTAGGAAGTGTAAGGTATAGTTCAGGCTGAGGCAGAAAGAGAAAAGACGACCTCAACAGAAGTAGGTTACCTTTATTCAGGCAAGGATGGGTGACAGTCGGCCTAACGACCAGGCTGAGTGCAGAGAGGGATCAAGGAGCCTCCATATTTGTAGGGAAGCTTGTGGAAGCAATAAAGGAAATGTTAGTCAGGGGGGATGTTTTGGGTATTTTTTAGTTGAGATGGTGGCATTTGTAGTTGGGCAGGGGGTGATATATCTTCTGGGCAGGTGTAGGGGGCGGAAGGTTTCCAGACATGGGATGATAAGTCCCAGATAGATGCAACCGGCTTGGAGCATCAGGGTGGGACCTAAAGTTCTATTTTGTTTTCTCCGAAGTTGGATGATTCAGCAAGGGCCTTTGAGACTGTTGTTTTCTTTTCTAGGCCCAAAAGACTCCTTCAGGAAGTACTTAGGAGATTAGTAAGAATGCTTACTCTATGTATTAAAATATACGAAAAAAATCACAACATCAGTGCTTTCAGCACTCCACTTTATTCATGATCACAAATCAGATGGCAAGAAATAATCATAAGCATTTGATTGGAATTGGATCATTAGTTCAGTAACCATTCTAAAATTGGTGTGAGTGTGAAAGTTCTCATCTCAGGGGAAAAATAATCCCTGTCATCAACTTGTTATAAAAGTGATTTTGATACCTCCTCAAATACAGTAATTATTCAAGGTGATTTATTATCTGTCATAACAGATTCAGGCTCAAACTCTGGATACTCCTTACTCAATGTCAATCTGATCTGTAGAAGATAAGTGGGGCTCTTGAGGTTTCATGGTCAGGGAGGGAGAAAATCAGGAAGCGGGGAGTTAACTATAAATATTGCAAAATTTATTTCTCATTGCTCCAGTGCCTACTGCTGTAGCATGCTTGAACAGAAGTTCAGAAAGCAGTGTGACTAAGAGCATTACAGTAAATGAGGGGAAAAAACATACACAGGGTCCTCTCTGACAGATTTGGGGCACATCAGTCTTTAAACTCTCAGAGATTTCATTCTGACATCTTCAGAAGCTTCCATTCCAGTGCTTACTTCTTTCACCTGATAAGGCTTTACTAAAAATAAGATGAAGAATTAAAGTTGATTCATAAGAATATTGAGGCCTATAGTGACCCTAGAGTGGTTACAGAATTAATCACCTGTTTTTTCCACTAACTAGGAACCAAGAGTGTTCTAAGTATCCACTCCATTGGTTCCCTTTTTTTAGTAGATATAGCCCTTTTGAGGGGAAGGGGACATTCTAAAATGGGAAAATAATCTAGAAAGAAATGAAAGTCATTTGCCTGGCAGATCTTAGGGATTTTTCCTGATATGTGGCCTTGCTTAATTAGGCTAAGCCTAGTTGAGAAAGAGGGAATTTTACAAGGGCTTCCCTGGTGGCTCAGGTGATAAAGAATCTGACTGCAATCCAGGAGATTCAAATACAAAGATTTTGTATGTTAAAATAGCTAAAGAATATCACCAGAATCCCCCTCTCCAATTCTTTCATTGTCTCATTATTATGGAAATCCATATAATACAAAGGATTAAGAGCAAAGATTTGCAATCTTAACTTTTCCAATGGCCTCCCTTCATCTTTCCAAGACTTACTACAGCTCAGTTCAATTCAGTCACTCAGTCATCTTTGACTCTTTGCAACCCCATGGACTGCAGCATGCCAGGCCTCCTTGTCCATTACCAATGCCCAGAGTTTACTCAAACTCATGTCCATTGAGTCAGTGATGCCATCCAACCATCTCATCCTCTGTCATCCCCTTCTCCTCCTACCTTCAATCTTTCCCAGCATCAGGGTCTTTTCAAATGAGTCAGTTCTTCACATCAGGTGGCCAAAGCATTGGAGTTTCAGCTTCAACATCAGTCCTTCCAATGAACACTCAGGACTGATCTC